>JAMQGT020014754.1:0-22110 GCA_024447675.2 Pterophyllum scalare | reverse complement strand
TCCACTCCATTTTCTTCTCTTTTCTCCACCTCCTCTCTTCTATCCGCTTGTGCCCCTTGTGGTTCCCCGCGGAGCAACTCCGACAACGGCACCTGGTAGATGTGTGCAGTTGGGTCGCCCATAGCTCCCTCCAACAAAATGAGACTGAATTAGCCAACCATGGCTGCATCAGCATGAGATGTGAAAGCTACTGGGTTGGAGACAATCTGACATGGAAGGCCTAAATTATTAGGAGAGACTGAATTGGGGTAGACTGAGTGTAGCGATAAGCAGTGGGAGGGAGACAGGACGCACTTAATGGGATTTGGGTTGGGGTTAGAAGAATATATTTTCTGACAGTGATCTTAAGATGTATCTATCTCATTGGGCCATTTAAAGTGACCTAATATGTATTTTAACACAATTTAAAACTGAAACTCAATAAAAATTAAAAATTCTGACACAACTCATGTTAAAATGGTATTGTATAAGGTGTAGACATATCATGGATCCCCCCTGAATTCAACTTTAAAATAATCCCTCATGTCAAAGAGTAAGATCCTCTGACTTTATTGTTTGTCTGTGTCTTGCTCTCTGCAGTTAATCATGGGCTTGGCCAGGCAAGAGCGCCGCATGGTTCGCCTGCTTCCTGGCAGCTAGATGGAGCAGAGCTTGACCATTCGTAACAAAGGGCCAGTCCCTCTAGACCTATGCTCCTGCAACTTTTACCCCAGCCTCTGCAAGGCTTTGGCCAAATGCAAAGAAAAGAGCAGGTAAACATTCTCCATTGACATTTTTGGGAAATACACTTGTTGGCTTTTCTTACTGAATTGGATGGGAAGATCGATCCCCACTCTCATGGCTAGTCAAACAGAGCTGAGCCAGGAGATGGCAGGTTGAGCTCAGCATAAAGACCAAGACAACAAGGGTGGAGCAATCTGTACCAAAGCTTAGGTGAAACAGTTACAAACATGGCTCATCTTGGCTAGTTACTTCATGGATCCCAGATTCAGCCCTTTAAACCTGGAAATTTCCTAATATCTTCAATGCCTTTCCTATGGCAAGATTACACAAAACTTGCCAACTGAATGTCATAAGATGACAGAGTGCTGAAGCACGGGCGAGAGAAAAACTTCTAATTCTGTTGTCGCTCCAGATCACTTTGTTCAAAATTGTGAAATGAGGGGGTTGGCATCGCCATCCAGGATGTGTGTATAGATACCTACATTTATTTAAACGGTTTTATGTAATTAACTTGCAGGTCAAATTCATTTGCAGTGATCTTAGCAAAGTGTTCATGCTCCAACAGTTACTGTAGCATTGTTTTAAAGAGATAAAGAAAGAGATCACATCTTTTCATTTAATTTCCTCATTTTTGCTTCTAATCTTTTTGCACTCTCACACACACTTGTGTTTTGTTCCAGTGGCCCATCCAACAGCCTGAACAGCAACGTGGTTCACTTGAAAGAGGAGTGTATGGTGTGTTTGGACATGAAGAAACACTCTCTTGGGGCCCTGTGAACATGCTCCCTCTGCTCAGCCTCATGTCGGAGTGTCTCATCTGCAAAGACAGTCAGTGGAACTTGAGTTATGGAGCACTGTGCCCTTACTCCTTAGAATCTAACTTGGACACGTGTTGATTTGTCCATCCACAGTAATGGTGGTGTGCTCTAGACAGAGGCAGCGGATGTGTCCAGCCCTGTGATGACATGTGCGCTTTGTGAGTAACGCCCATTTCCTTGTGAAATACCAATCGTTCAGCATCATCTTAGCATGCTGCTGCTTCATATTGTTTCTTTGGCCAACACTTTCCGTGAATAATAAACTGAGTATTGATTTTCAACTCATTGTGTTCTTTCCTCTTTCTCCCAACTGGTGCCAGCCTCATGAAGAAGTCCGTCATATGCAGTGGAACGCCGCACCCCCTTCGTCTTGCTGTGGAGGGAAAGGTATGGAGGATGATGCCGCTGATAGTAGTAGTACAGTGATGATGATCATGATGCAGGATGACCTTAGTGAGTGAATTTTCCACACGCTTTTCCTTTTAATCCAACCTTTTTCCTAGAAGATTTCTTCTTCCTTTTCTCATTTCTCTACTTTTATGATGTGTTGATTTTTATCTTTTGCTTTGTTGCCACTTTGCTTTTGCAGTTTATTTATGTTAGTCACGTTCATTCCGTCTCAGATCACCGTGGCCGTCTGCTCGATCATCTCCGATTACCTAAAAATTTTATGGTCCAATGTTTGGACATGTATAATGATTGCTTTTTTTTAAATTTCAGCTTCATATATCTTAAATACATCAGGTACCAATCAAAAGTCAAAGAGGAGGGGTGTGGGTTTATCCAACTATCATATTGACTTTGTGGACTGCAGACTGGCCTTTCAAGCTTCTTCCAATTGAAATGAGCTGGTAAACCCTTTTTCCATACTTCTAATTAGTACTATATTCAAAAAAAAGTAGCATGTACCTAGAGTAGTACACACAAAATACTTATAGATGAAATTCACAATTCACAAAAATGGGGAAAAAAGTGTTATTTTAATTTAACTTATTAAAAATAATTATACAGAAAATTTTATATCAGTACTTTCAAATTCTCAGACTCCTCCAGGAGCAATGTGCATGCCACCAAAGTGGTCCTATAAAATTAAGAAATGCATATATCTGACAATACAGCTTTCTCAGTTATAGTATTATCTAAATTTTAGATGTTGTTGTTAGATTAGGTTACTAGTTTGGGGGGTTTGGTACAGCTTTGTCATGTTGATCAATCCGGTGAAAGAAGCATTCCTCCGTCTCTCTAGATTTCATGTTAAAAAGTATTCCGTGTTTTATGTTGCATTGTTGTGAAATACAGCCATATACCATTCAGACGAATTAGTTTTATTATTATTTATGTGTGCTCAAATTTATTTAACTTTTTTTTAAAAACATTTTAATTTCAAACTAGCCCATATTGACTGATTTGTTGGTGTGTTTGTCCCAAGTTACAGATACCTGTTCATTTTTACCGTGGAAATTTCAGGCTTTTTATCTTTAGTAGCTCAAACATTGCCTCATTTCAATGTGTGAAAAGAAAGACATGAAAGTCGGTCAACTGGTCTTTAAAAAAAAAAAATCTAGAATCAGCGTGGTTATTAGCTCTAAACTTCAACCATAACATTTTCAGGCAAATCAGAGGTGTTTTGAGCAGAGAATGCTCTAAAAATGTGATGATGTGATCTGAGATGGAATGGCCCATCACTTTTCATACTTTCTTTGCATTTATTTCCATTCTAGTATTGCGAAACCACGTAAACTAAATTGAAATGCTCATTTTTGCTTTGCAAACTTTTCCACATATAAATCTGTCATGTTTTAATCAGAACCATTTAGCTCAATTCTTTTGTATTAGCCTATTTAGATTTTAGCTCGAATAGCAGTAGGCTCACTGCCATGCCTTGAAATCACCACACAGATCCTCAAAGCAGAGAAAATTTAGGTTTCAAATCCCAATCTTTTAATGTAGGATCTTCAAGCCATTTAGATTAACTTTACTGAATAATACAATAATGTGCAAGCACACGGATAAACCTGTAATATTTCCTGTGTGCTCTGACATTATTGTCTTTATTCAGTAAAATTAAATATGGAAATGGCTTCTAAGATCCTACATTAAAAATTAAGATGAATTTAAATTTTCTCTGCTTTGAGATTGTGTGGTGATTTCAGGCATGGCAGTGAGGCCACTGTGCACTCGAGCTAAAATCTAAATAGAGGCTAATACAAAAGAATTGAGCTAAATGGTTCTGATTAAAACATGACACAAAAAAACTGAAAGAGGGTTGGAGCAATCTGACGTCTGAGCTGTTGGTTCAAACCTCAATGTTTGATATGAACATCCACCATTCTGACTGCATATATATGGCAGACAATAAGGCATGATAGGTCCACTTTGAGAAGGCTTTATTTTGGTAGTTAGGTGGCAGAAATTTAACTATCAGACTTTCAGACAGTTTGAATTGTAATCATTTCAGTGATACAGTCTTAAGCTGTCATTGAGCTGCGTGATTGCTAAGATTTCTGTATATATTTACTAAATATACCATTATTATCTGATGATTATAATGACAATGATGAGGTATCATCCCCAAGTCCAGGTTGCAGTCACCACAGTCCAAAACTTTCCCGACTCTCAGCTGTGAAAGGTGGTTTCAAATCACCGAAGTCTTATTGCATGTTTTCTCAGTCTGGCTGATGGCGTGTTTCAGGCCACTAGGATGTCTTCAGTGATTTAATGAGGTCAGGCTAAACTAGTTCCACTACAGAAAAGGGGGGATGGGAAATCAAATTATTAGCAATACTGTTAACCATTTGCTCTATTTTGTTTGTGTGTTGAATATCAGAGCAAAGACTCGCATCATCAAACCGGGCGTGTCAGGCAGCACTTGTGTTTCCTGTCTACTCTGATTCAACATCCCGCCATCATCATTGTACTTGGGATTTGTTTAAAGAAAAATATGCGTCTTAGATGTTGTCAAAGCTAACAGGATTTCCTTTATATGAATAGAAGACTACACTGTTAAGCAGGCTTTTGGTGAATGGCACTTGTTTAGTGCCTTTTTAACCCTTGTGGTTTTCCAAACCACTTAAAGTTCCTCATTCCCCCATTCACAAAAGCACACTTAAAGCAACACAAGCTTCAGGGTCTCAGGAGACACTTTGTCTCTTAATCAGTGAATTTCAACTCTAATTTTGCTTGTAATGCAATACTTATCTATCAGTTTATAAAATCTATAAGCCTTTTACACACTCATTTCTCTTATTCATATACTAACAGAGCATTGTCCACAGCATTGCCTTCGCTTTAACCTGCTTTTGTCCCTTTGTGTTCCACAATAAAGGGAGTGGCTGTTCATGTGTCAGGGTGCAGAGACACATTATGTGCCGATGAGTCCCCAGATTCGGAGAAAATGAATCTCTCTCTCTGTTCCCAAAGGAACGCTCTTTCCCCTCCCTTCCTCTTCAGCCCCTCCCTTCTTGTCTCTCTCCATTGCTCACTGAACGGCAGAGAGAAAATGGAGCATGGTAACTATGGTAACTGCATCAGGCAGGTGCTCAGCAGCTCCATGCCACCAAAGCATTTTACTGGAGCAGTCTGGACTCTTTATTAGTTGTCATAAGTCATATAATGCAGTTTTAAGCCAAAAAAGAAAGCTTTGGTTTTTTCATTCTGATGTACTGACTTATTTTAGTGGCTGGTTGACGTTCATTGTCTCACATCAGAGAGTATGCGCTTTAAGTCTGAGCATAAAAGCGCTCAGACAGAGAATGAGTGTGTGAGCGCTGGATTGCAATGTGGTTCTTTGGCAACCGCACCCCATACACATCCCCCTCCATCCTTCAGCCCCCACTCCTGCTCAGGCAAATGCTGATTTGCTGGTGTGGCTGTAGCCCCTCCCTTCCGTTGCGGGGGGGGGGAGCGACTCCCCCCTTCAGCGCTCTCCTTTTGTCCGTGGAAAAAGCAACTGCCTCTTTCCCTGTTCAGCCATGGGAGCCGCAGGTCAGTACATGCTTCTGCTGCAGCTAAAGCTTTTCAGTCTGCGTGCCATCTGTGTGGCGCATCGCAGAGCTCAGTCGCTGTTGCCTTGTCAACACCTGTCACCCGAGCAGAGATGTCTGTTGTTGATGTGTCTGTGCTGCTGTCTGTGCTACCTGTGCCTGCCTATGTGTGTGTGTGTGTGTGTGAGTGTGAATGTGAGTATCTCCATTCAAATCAGCTGCCACATGGAGAGCTGTGCCAGCAACAATGGCTCGTATGGGGAGTTGTACATGTGCAGCAGCTGTGACAATGAATGAGTCTCTGATTTCATAGTGGTGGTGCTTGGGATAGGTCTTAATAGGTTTTTTTTTTTTAATCCACTTTTAGTTGCTAAGAAGACAAGACATGGTGTTTCATAGTGAGGGAGCAGAGACTCACTCAGTCACAATGGTCGTTCTTTCACCATCTAGGTTTAGCCTCCCTCTTTGGCATCTACAGATGCCTTTTAGTGGAGAGTAAAGATGGCCGTCATCACTATGCTGCTCACAGCTCCAAAGCTAAAATTAGAGCAGGCAGGCGGACAGCACAGAGGAAGACACCCGAGAGACCTCTGCAGCGATCCTCTGTTCTTCACAGGGACAAAACCTTACATTAAACAGTTGTCCCTGTATGCCATCAAGGATTTAATGGTGTATGTACTATAGTTGTTCTGTTTGGCTCGCAGTGGTTGTGGTGGCGTTGGAGTTGCGGGCCAGCTGGTTCAGCAGAGGTGAAACAAGCAGCCAACAGTTCTCATGGAAACAAGCCTGTGTTTCCAGCCGACACAGTCGACTGCCAGTGGAGGACCACGTCGGCTGCTGGAGCTGTAATGGTACACTGGGCTAATCCTCGGTTATCACTTCTCTTTGCTAGTGGCTTTAAATTACAGGCCCCACCACCCAAAGAAGACTAGAATAGTGGGAAACCAGCGCAGCAAGACGTATGACAGCCTGTGGGTATGTGTATGTCCCAAATGTTACTTATGAGGAAAGGTGGTTCACTGGAATCCTTGCATTTCACTGCATTGATGAGATACTGATGCATCATCATCATCATCCTTCATCATGATCCAAAGCTGCTGGTCTGGCCAAGGCACACTGAACCATTATCTGTGAACTGCTGATAGTGCTTCTATTTCTGCTGCTGCTGCTTTCAGGAAACTATAGGTCAATCATTAATTCTGTGCTTGGAGCAGGCAGTACAGGTAATGTGCCTGTTTGCATGTAAGTTTGTATACGTGTGAGACCTGACCAGATGCTCCTGATTATAAGCACACCTCAGATAGAATAATGAAGCTCTCCGGGCTGAAGTGTCGCAACGCACTTGCGCGACTAGTCAGAGTTGGATATTACCTTTGGAAAGGTCGCTCTATATATAGTGGTAAAGAAACTTAACAGGCACATCATCACTGGGACACCTCCACACTGCCTAACCTAATGAAAAGCTGGGTTAGGAAGCTGGGTTAAAACAAGATCACGTGACAGCTCTCTGAGGACCCTGGGTTGTGAACATCTTCCAGTAATTTGACCCAAATGTGTGGTGCGTAGACCACAGCAGCCTAATCCAAAAAAGTAAAACCGTGGATACCCAGGTCTACCTGATACAGAGTAAGAGCTCAGGTGATGCAGGTTATGGCTGTTAACACAGTTTGCCTTTGTTCTGTCCCCCCCCCCTCAGCGATTGATCTGCTCTACTGGAGGAATGTGAAGCAGTCAGGGGCCGTGTTTAGCAGCGTGCTTCTGCTCCTCTTCTCCCTGACCCAGTTCAGTGTGGTCAGCGTTGGGGCTTACTTAGCCCTGGCAGCCCTCTCGGCCACCATCAGCTTCAGGATCTACAAGTCTGTGCTGCAGGCTGTGCAGAAGACAGATGAGGGACATCCTTTCAAGTGAGTGGAAACAGTCCCAAAATAAGACCAGATTAAAAAGTCAGTGATGTTCACATAACAGATGGTTGTGGACATTTATCACTTCTGTTGTCGTATGTGTTACTAGAGGCTACCTGGAGATGGAAATCGCTCTGTCTCAGGACCAGATCAGTAAATATGCTGACAAAATCCTGCTCTACACCAACACCTGTATGAAGGAGCTCCGCAGGCTGTTCCTCGTACAAGATCTGGTTGACTCTCTGAAGGTTTGCCTCACATTTAAAACAAATCAGTGTTTGCCTTTTAACCCTGCTGAGAAGCGAAGTCCCTCGGCTCAAACCTCAACTACTTTGTTTCAGTTTGCTGTTCTGATGTGGCTGCTGACCTACGTGGGCGCTCTCTTCAATGGCCTGACACTGCTCATCCTAGGTGAGGTCATCCCGACTTAAAACATCTGACTCAACTGTTCATCTGTGCCAAACTTTCAGGCACTGCTGTTGACTCACACACACTCCATACACTCTAATAATCATCAGAATATAGAGGCTTACATATGAAATTAACCAGGATTATGACATGTCTGTCACCATGAGAGACAACCAAGTACATTTATTGGAGGCTTTTAAAGCTATGCTTCACAGTGTGCGTTTACTTTTCCAGCTTACCTTAGATAAGAGAAGTGGTTGGGGTGTGCTGGACCTCCTGTTGAAACAACTGTGCTCCTGTTTGAATATATTTCCACTTCAGGTCAGAATACTTTAACAATTACTCTTTCTGTGCTTCTGCAGCTGTGGTCTCCATGTTCACCTTGCCTGTGGTCTATGAGAAACATCAGGTAAGAATGCACAAGAGCTAAAGTCAGCCAAGGTTTGGAAAAATATTGCCTAGCTTCTAACAAGTCCCATCTCTTTTTGTTTTCAGGCACAGATTGATCAGTATGTGGGACTAATACGGACCCATGTCAACTCTGTGGTGGGGAAGTGAGTGGCTGCCATTCAGATATTTTATTCCAAGATCAGTTTAGCCTAAAAAAGAAAAAACAAGTTGCTGCTGACCAGTTTTCATCATGTTTGTCTACTGCAAACAGCTGAAGGAGCAGTACCTGCTGTTTTTTTAGTGATCATAGTCACACTTCTCCAAAGTTGCTCAGTGGCCAGTAGATAAGGGTGCAGGTGCACTGAGCAGCCTCCAGATATTTCCACACTCAGTGGTTCTCAAACTGTGGGTCACAGGCTACTAGGGGGAAAATGTGGGTTTGTTGATGCTATTGCACTAATCTTCATTTAACTAAAATCATCACCTCGGCCTCTGATACTATTGTTAAAGATGAAAAGATAAATACTGTAGTGTGTGGGGTGCTACAAAAAGTATTAAAACCACTGGTTGTGAATGCTTGGCAAATTCATTTTTTTCCCAGTCAGTTTAAAAGTAATGAAAAGCTACAAATGTTAAGATTGTGCCCAGGGGTTTTCTTTAAAATATCTCTAACTACTTCCAACTGATACCTTAACTGCACACTTTCTGGACATAGTTTGCCAATTTTAGTAAAACTTGTCAGTTCCATTGACTGCCATAAAAAGACAACACACACAGTGATGCCCATTTTAAAAAAAAAAAAAGAAGAAAAAAAGAAGACTCTAGCACAGATAAATCTAGAGTAAACATCTCGTTGGAAACATGGCATTAATGTCTTGTTTTCCCTGTCCAGGATCCAGGCAAAGATCCCTGGAGCCAAGAGGAAGGAGGAGTAGACCCGTCTATCTCACCGAGAAGCTGACAGTCCAGCTCAGAGCAGGCCCACCGTTAAAGAGCCTGGTCGTCATCTGTGGGGCGTAGTGCTATGTCATCTTGGTGTTCTCTAAAAGCATCCACTGGAGAAGCCTTCACCTTGTCTATAGCAGTCTAATCACTAACACACACACAGTCACACGTACGCACATAATCCTGTTTCTAGGTAGACAAGTTCACAACTCGAAGACAAAAAAAGAAACTGACTTTTTTTGTGTTGCTTATTATAAAGTGCATGAAGTCGAGCCTTGGGTAAATAATATTTGATATCTTTTGTGCAGTTTTTAAAGTCACGCTACATTTTTTTTGCTTTGCAGTGCTTACCACAAACTGTACGGTTTGGCACAAAAGGCTAAAACGCCCACAGACGTGCTCTGCTGCCAGTGTTGAATACTGCTTCATGTTTCTGAGTTAGCAGATGGGGCTTCTCTCAGTATATGTCAATATATATAAATATCCAAAATGATTTCCTTTTGGTGTTTCCAAGCACAAAATAATTTAACAATATGCGTCTTAGATGTGGTAATTGTAGGGTTTTTGCTTTTGTATAACCATAAGGAACAATACCCACACTCATGTTTTAGGTACTATTGTACAACTATGAAGACAAGGAGTATCTGGTGATATTTAGCTTGTTTGAATAACTGTCCAACTTTGTACTATGTTCAACTATACTCTGTAGTTCTTTAGACCCTGGACTCTTTAACTATTTGCACTCACAGTATGTATTTAATTACAAGAATAAGAAAAATAAATGTACCTTGGTGTAAAACATTTCCTCAGCCACTTTACTGATGAACTGACATTCAGAAGATGAAGATGAGGTTCTGTATGACAACAGCTAAGTTTAAGGTGTTAACACTTTGAATGAGAGACTTGGAATGAAGAGCTATAAATATAAGCCAATGCATTCTGGCACCAACACTCCTCTCATAGTAGGAGATAAGTGTGCGTGTGCTGACAAATTTAACTTGACTCTTGAGTCACAATCAGTCAGAAGATTGACACGCCTCATATGTTGCAGACAACTATTTTTAATGACCCACTGCAGAAAACACAACAGGGCACAGAGGCTGAATCTTATCAGTGAACTGCAGCAGCCAGGGTTAAACAGAAAGCTTCTCCAGTAACAGTAAACAAGGAAAGGATGGAGGATGTTCCTGTTAACATTAAAGTTATACCCCCATTTGAACTAAAAAAAACACTTCTCTGAACAATAATGACATTGAAATTAAAGTAAACTGCTTACAAAGCGACATTTAAACCAGTTCCATGTAAAAACTTTTGGAATCATTTTAGCTGTTGAGTACAGTTACAGGATGTAGCTGGTAGAGGGCACCTCTGGCATTTCCACCTCCAGGCTCCACAATGTCCATCCTCAGAGAAGGATCCACCTAAAATTTAAATATACATTTTAAAAACACAAAGAACTACAATGTGCCTAAAAACACAGAAGATAAAATGAAGGGATGAAGGAGCACTGAACTGCACAATACCTGGTTCCCATATTCCCAGGTTTTCAAAGAACTGGGGAGCAATGGCTTCCCTTGCTGGAGACTTTGTGAACAGTCTGCAGAATTAAAAACACATAATAATTACTTGACTTGAAAATTGTGCATTTTACTGAGTTGCAGAACATTCTGGTGCCCGCCAAAGACATTCTGGCCTTTCCTCAAAGAAAGATCTTCAGGAGTATTTTTGATAAGCACACTTTACTTTTGTAAATTAAACCTAAGTTTATCCATCCATCCACTTGTATATGGTGGGGCCCGAAGCCTATTCCAGCTGTCATAGGGCGAGAGGCAGGGTACACCCTGAACAGGTCGCCAGCCTGTCGCAGGGCCAACACAGAGAGACAGACAACCATTCACACCTATGGGCAATTTAGAATGGCCAATTAACCTAACCCCAGTAAGTGCATGTCTTTGGACTGTGGGAGGAAACCCACGCAGACACGGGGAGAACATGCAAACTCCACAGCAACAGAGAGGCCTGGGCCAAGGTGGAATCGAACCCAGGCCTTCTAGCACTTCTAGCTAACCACTGCACCATTGTGCTACCAACGTAAGTTTATACTAGATTTAATTTACTTAAGTGTGTTTATCAAGTGGTCAAAAATATCAGGAAAATGCATAGATGTCTTTTAAGTAATTTATCACAGACAATGTCTTAACGTTGTGTGGCCCAAGCATGCATAGTCACCCCTCAAAGGCCCATCCTCAGCCAGGAACAAACCCATACATGTATATGTCAGACCTGATGAGGCGGTCCTGACAGTCCTCCTGCAGGTGGCTGATCTTGTCACGCCCCAGATGCAGAGTGCCATTAGGGCCTTCGCACACGAGGCAGTTCATAGCCACTCGCAGAGCATTTATCTGAAAACACAGAATCAATCAAGAGCAACATCATGTAAATCTCTGAGAGTATAAGAAAGCCACAAATTGCATAAAACATGGATGTAGCCAACATGACATCACACAGTGGTGTGGCCTCAACGTCAGTACTTTGGCCATTGAAAGGTCGGTTTTCTGGAATTTTAACGTGGAATTTTAACGCGAGTGTATGTGGACTGAAATCGATAAAACAAAGCTCTATCAGTCAGATTTAACACTTGAGGGGGCAAGGATGTTAATAACTATATATAAAAATTCAGTAATAGCTCAACTCTTCTTAAGGTCTTAAGATACTTAATGGATTCATTAGTCAACCATCAAGATGTAACTGATATTTAATTCTATCAAAGTCTATCTAGAGCAAGTTTTGACTCCCAGCAGCCATCCTGACAATGCTGCCATGCACTGAACATTTCAACATGATCTGCACCACAATCATGTTGTTTTCATGAAATGTTTGTGTCGGCTATGAATTGTATGATGGCATTACCTCCTCTCCTTTCTTTTCATAAAAGGTGGTCAGCGGAGCACTCTGCTGAAGGAGGTGATAAAGGAAGCATTGAAGCACCTTTCCTTAGTATCTGGAGAATTCAAACAGCTCGTATTATGTGGTTGGTCATGCAGCTACTTCTGGATCACTTCTTTCAGTTAGGAACCTTCCTAAGTGGAAACTATTTGGAGAATACCTAATGATTTCTATTCAGGATGACCTGAGCGGCATTTCCGATGTCACAAGTCCCACCTACATGGTTACTACAGTCTCCCTGAGGTGAACTTTTACCTCAGTGATGTCATCAACATCAAACTTGACGTCAAAGGCCAGTTCAAGGTCATGCTCGGGTTCAGCGGCTTATTTTCTCTTTCTGTCTGTTGAAGCCTAAACCACAGAGTGCCCCAGTGTAGCAGGTCCTTTCTTCATTAGTGCTAAAAACAAATAAGAAAATATGAGCATTTATACAATTCCTGTACATACATGCGCAGCAGTAATTCATGTCATACTAACCGCAACTCCATGATGGGAGTGAAGAGCATCATTATAAGCGCAGGCAGACCAGGGATGTCTGGCATGATGGAGGTGTCTCTCAGTAGAATGTTAGTACCTGAAACACAAACACAACCTTAAAAGCTGTACCCTGGCAGCTGTGCACTGCCAAGATTAAACCAATGCCCTCAAAATCAGACCTGGAAAAAGTATTCCATGCCTTTGATTTCTCTTGGCCAAATCACTGCAATTCCCTTCTATCTGGTATGAATGAAAAGTCATTCTCTCACCTTCAACTAGTTCAACATGCAGCAGCAAGGTTGCTTATTTGCTGGTTTTACTCTTACTCGCACTAGTTTTAGCACATGGCATCACATTCTCCAAATTCCAGATTTTCTCTATTGCCTTCCAGTACATTTAAACTTTTACAGATGATTGCTAAAGCAGGCCGGGGTCTGGCCAAAAACAGAAATGTTGAACTTTTGAGCCACATTACAGCCTCAGAACCTCCTGGCTGCTGAGGTTTAAATCTAAAGGTGATAGTTATTTTAAAACCAGGGCTCCTTGGCGTTGGAACGACCTGGCCTTCACATCCTGCTTTCTGTTGGAATTGAATATTCTGCCTTTGTCCATCTGTCCAAGCACTTTCTTTTTAAAATGTGCTATATAGAAAATATTCTAATTAAAATTACATTTAGACCGTCTTTATGCAATCCTCCTATTTGTAAAGGCTTGGGACTAGCACTAGAAGGACACTAGCTTGTGACCCCCTAAGCCTGGGTTTGTGTCTATGAAGCTGTCAATTTATTTATATATATATATATATATATATATATATATATATATATATATATATTTTATTTTTTTTTAATTTGGTACCTGTGGAGTTGACTGCCACAGTCCCAGCCACCAGCATCCTCTGATGTTTGTAGTGAGGGTTTTCATTCAAAGCCAAGGAGTTGATGCTGTACTTATCTATGCACACAGTCCTGCAGGAGGATACATTGGCCATCAGCTAATGAAGAGGTTGTTATAGGTTAATTTTTTCTTAGTCTCTGTAGTGCTTACTCGTAGAGCATGCTGCTCCTCAAGACTGTGGAACTTTATCACATGAGGACTGGTTGGTCCGCGCAGACGAACCTGTAGCATGAGAAGGAAACAGCAATCAGACATCACATGACACATTCGCTGATTACTGTGATGCAGAGCTGTGTCGTCACTGTTCTGGCTGTCAGGCTGAATGGGTGTGCCTCTGAATGAAAGCAAACACAGAACTGAGCCACTGAAATGGCTCCCTCTTCTGGACAAACTAACAGTGACAAACAATACAAAGGCAACGGCATCCATCATACATTCAACGCCAAAGTACCAGGCATTTAAAAGCCAGTGTTCCTCAAAACCCACCATTATCTTCTCTGACATTATCTCTGCATTTCCAGTTCACTTGCAACCAGAATGCTTTAACTCTCTTTACCTCATAGCAGCTGCAGCCAGCCACCTTGTATTTCCCCGTAGCAGTTGTGGCCAGCGGGCAGTCTTTCTACTACTGTTTGTGTACAAAAACATTTTTGTACACACCATATTTTAATAACATCAGCACTTAGCAATAAATAAAAAACAGATCTGACTCCAGGCTGTCACTGTTTACCTCATAATGCCGGGTGTGGAGCATACGTAGGCCTCTGTAGGAGGCTGTAAACTTTGTGAAAGGAGTTCGATGAGTCAGTGAAGCTCACTTCTGTCCAATGACAGCGATACTGAGGTGAGTTGTTGAGGATTTCTATTACTTTCCCCCATCAGTAAGAACTTCTGTTTTTGCAACTGTTAGCTGCTGTTAGCCAGCATCACTGAAACTTTCTTTGAGGTGAATCTAACGATGTTAACGACTGAAACGCTAAGCAAATAAACTCTCAAAAGATGTGGGAATGTTAAACTGTTACTCCTAGGGAAAAGTGTAATTTTTAGGACACTTGAGCCTAACATTAGTTGGCATAATGTTAGTTTATAACCAGCTGTTGTTGTTGTACAAATCTTAAATAAAAATGTGCATTTATCTGTAATGTCTCTTACTTTTGTCCTGGAATAGGACTGGGATCGCTTGGAAAAGTGGGTAAGCAGGCTGTCAATGATCTCCTTCTCCTCTTTCTTACGATCGTTCCAGGTGCTGCTTACAGAGTTCGGCACATATGTACCTTCCTCCATGTCCTTGTATAGAGACATCAGTACCTCGTGGTTCTGCTGCAAGTGCAAGAGCACAAATATTTTAACAGAAAAAAGCACTCTGGATCTATTCATACAGACTTGATTTTTTTATTTTTGTCTCAATGCATGTCAGTGCTTCCTGCGACACTTTGCAGCAATTATGAAGCCATTTATCCCAAACAATTTCTGTCTTTAAAAGTCTAGTTTCATTTTCTTTTTTAATTTCAGTTAATTAAAATGTTTTTCCAAACCTGTTTTTTATTTTATTTTATTTTTTTAAGTTTAGTTTAAAAAAATGCACTGGAATAACTTGTCATCTCTGATTGCTAACAGGAGAAGTCAGTCAACTCTATGGGTTGTTGGTATAGAGAATAATTTCTTTATACTGAGCTTAATATGGTTTATCTACTGCAGCGCTACACACTGTCTAATACATTTCATGTAAAACCGCCTCAGCTCCTTACCTTGGAGTCAAAGCTCTCTTCAGCCTTCACGGCATGTCCCTCCTCCACCAGCACGTCTACCACGCTAGTTTTTGTTGTCTCTGAGTGGATGAGCACCTCCACGCGCATAACACCATAGAGGATGGAGTACAGGGACATGAGATGAGAATGGCCCTTCACAAGAGTGATGAAGCGGTTGCGAGCGCAGCTGCTCCACTGGTTCCCTGAGATGATGGAATGAGCTGAAGGACGCATACCAGTGACCTGGAACTCCTGAGCCTGACAGCACAAGCAGTTTGTCTCTTACTATTAATTTGATGTGCATTTTCTTTACTGACAGTGCCATTTATAATGTTGCTACCTGGAAAGGATGAGACAGTAGGTCAGACGGGAGCTCCCTGAGGCTGCTGCAGGCAACAATTTCATTATTGCCATAGTCCAAAAAGAACACCTGCAGGATGATGGGAAACTTTCTGTTTGTTGGTGCATCAGTTAATTTTTCAGGTGCTAAGATGATATTTAATTTGCAAAAGGTAATATGCAAATAATTTTATTGTGCTTATTGCTAAATTTATAGTATCATAACATTCCTAATCCATGGCCTATTTAATTAACCTAACATGCAAGTCTTTAGACTGTGAGAAAAGGCCTGTGGGAGGAATCTTGCTGTGAGCAGGGTTCAACACACCAATGGCCTGAGACCAGTTGACAGGTAAGTTGACTGAAAAGAATGAAAAAACAAACATATACTGAGACTGATATTGCAAAAGCAATAAAGATGATAACATGGAGCTGGAGCCTGTTAACACATACCCACTTTATTGTCATACAAAAAAATAATTATATAATAAAGACAGTTTTTTGGTTTTTTTTTTTTTTTTTTAAATGGGCCGGTGAAAATATACATGTGGCAGGTGAAAGTGTTGTGAGGGGCTAACCGCTCCACCACCTTGCTGCCCAAGAGGAAATCAAACACCAAATAAAACTGGCTGGCTGATCAAAATGGCCAAGCAGACGATTTAAATCTTGTATTTGTCAGCACATACATGCAGGGAACTGGTTTTGACACAAAAGTTAAAGAGAGACAAAATTAATGCCCTATACTCTGAACAGCAGACTGCTGAGTTTAAATATTTACCTCCACTTTGTTGCCACGCATGTGTAGGATCTTGGCACGGTAGTACATGCTTTGGTCATTGAACTCAGGGTATGGAGCCAGGCACAGCAGGTTGGGGTAGAGTGACACAGTTATAGGATGCAGCGTGCGTGTGTTAATCTCTGCTGTCAGATGGCGCTGCTTTTCCAAGCTGGCTTCATCTGCTTGGAAACCCCAGAAATGGCCCACCTCCACCACCTGCAGCAGAAATCAGAGCGGATACATCCATTAATATTCGTATTATTTACTCAATAAAGGAATTCAGATATTTAGTAGAGAACAAAAAAGAAAAAACAGAATTAGAGGACTAACCTCTGTGATGTTCACCACAAACAAGCGATTGGGGGGTAGCTTGTCAGGGTTGATGGTGCTGCTCACCACTCCCACTGGGCAGACAGACTGGCTCTGGAAGTCAACGTTCACACTACACAGAAAGAGATTTTAGGTGAAGCTAAAAATCGACACTGAGCGATGTGTGTATTCTAAGTGTGTGTTATTGCTGTTTCACTGTCATGTCACTAACATCACATTTTAATGAGTAAACAGCTGCTTGGTACGTGTTCACCAGAATAAAACATTTTAAAGAACAGCCATCCATTCAATTTTATTCACTAGTGATAACAGCTGAATTCAGCATATTTCATGAAAAACCACTATGGTCATTCGGAGAAACTAAAAACGTGTTTCATCTTATCAAAATTTGTCAGCATTCTTAGGATTAAATAAATATATAATGTTGCTCTGTAGCCCAGCAGGGGTAGGAAGAAGCTGGTGAGGTTTCGCCTAAAACCTCCTCTCTCTGAGTCCAATGATTGCTGGCAAGAGGCATGCAAAGTGCTAGGATGTCAGATTACATTAATGTCTGGGGCTGAGGCACTGACCACTGCAGCCTGTTATGTAGGGGTTAGATTTGCCAAAAACACTGAAGTTCTTAAAAGACAGACAAAGCCAAAACTTAGTTGCTAAGATGACATTTTCTCCTTGCCGAACATGTTTAAGCTTTGAACTCATGAATCAAATTTCTCTGAGAGAGACAACTACATTTTGCATCTGCATTATGTGAAACCAAGCATACCGTGAATATTTCATGTGAGTTATCAGTCTGTTTCCAGCACAGGTTTCTATTTGTTCAATGGGGTAGACTGACAGCTCCATTGCAGGGCTCTGATGGGCCAGCGTGAGGGCAAGAGACACTTCAGGCAGAACACCAGAGTCCTGGGATGTCCTGTAAAACTCCACGTACGCTCTGAGTCCACATACACACAAAAACAAAGTGAGATTAAAAAAAAAAAAAAAAAAAAAAGTGCCCAAAGGTTCGAGCAGACAAAGTACTGAGTGATGATGCTTGACTTGCAGCAGTAGCCTCTGGTACCTGGAGCTCTCAAAGGAAATGGCTTTGACCTGTCCACAGAGGCGGAACAGAGACTGCAGCTGCTTGTGATACAGGAAACTGTACGGTGGAAGGTTCCTCAACTGAAAACAACAGTTTGATGATATAATTAGAAAATCAGAACTAACAATTTAATTGAGTTAAAACAAAACTATAATTTGGTTTGAACTTAGTTTAAGAAATTATAAAAGATGGACATAACGTCTGGGTCTTAAAAGTGGATGCTTAATTCTGCTTCAACTCTGATTGCAAGAAGACTACTTAGAAGCAGCCCTAAGAAAGAATTTGCAGACTCCAATTTGAAGCATAATCATTATTTTCAACCCATCTGTCATTAGACGCTCTTCCCATTTCCCTCAACTAGAAAGCAGGCTGGCTAGCAAGGTTGCAGCCATTTTCTTCAACATCTTCACACCCCAGGAATACACAGGATTTGTCTTCAAAGCAGTTTTGTACCATCCTTCACACAGTTTCAAATCATACTTTGGGGCATTTTAGAAGCACAGCGTTCAGTCTGTGTGATGTTTTTTTAATTTTAAAAATTGAAAAGATTATCTATGCCATTCCTGTGTCTGAGTGCTGCCTGACACTGTTTCTATATATATAAAAAAAAGGGGGGGATTGAGTCGAGGGCTACTTCTTGGCACCTTCTGAAATATCCTAGAAGCACATACACTGTTTTGAGTGGGCACAATCAGCTCTGGTGGACAGGTATTCTTCTTCTGATGTTTTTGGGTGCACTCCAGCCAACTTCTGAATTGAAGTATGGACCGGAGTTCAGCCCGTTGCAAAAGCAGCAAAGGTGAGTTCAAAATCCAGGTAGACTGACTAATATAAATGTGTAGAGCAGGCAAAAATATAATTTTTTTTGATGATGTGACTACAACTAATCAAGAGCACTTGATCTGAATTTAAAACAATTTAATAATTAGAGAAGCAGAAGAAAATGAATGGATGGATATTTAAGGGCCTTTTAACTAATAACTGTGCCTCTAAGACTTTTTAAGACTTTAAAGACATGCGCACATTGTGAAAAGGAGAGAAATGTGTTGCTCTTAGATCTGTACAACTATAGGAAGACGAAAAATACAGCTTGTTATCTAAATCAATGAGGTTTAATAATAACAACAATAATAATAACCATTAGACTATTAACATGTTTATCTATAGTTGTAATCATGTTAATATCATGTTAACATTAAGTGCAGCTGAGCCAAACTAACATTGCTACATTTTAGGTGAGGTAATAATACCATGACTGTTGTTCTGGGGTTGAAGCCACTCAGCTCTCTGCAAGCCAGAGTTTCATCTATATCGCCCTGGACAAAGTAGTTTGGATAGTACGCACCAGCAAAGACCACCTAAAAACACAGTGAGTCATAATTTACAACAAAGTGACATTCAGGTATACATACACACACACACACACACAAATTTCTCTTTATTGTTACACTACGTCCTTTAAGATAAGTTATGAACATCCCACAGTTTTCAGCAAAGACTAACCTGAAGAATGAATTTCTGCTTGTGTGCACTGGTGTAGTCTGAGAGTTGACTGTCCTCTGCTACATGCATGTTGAATTGGGACACACGCTTCTTCAGCTCCTCATACAGCTCTGCAACCTGAACAGCAGCTTAATTAAGCAAGCAATTATGCTCTCTTTGAATTACATGCCCAATAGAAAGTGTTGGAAAGACCATTATTTTTAATAACAATTTGTTAAAGACACCACAGGACTATCCATGACCTCACAAAAGTAATCACATAGAAATATATCAGGTTAAAATACACTGCAATTATCATTTAATGCCTGCTGTTCAATGCACTCAGGTTACACTCATCTCCTGTGATTCCCTGAACTCGTGTGACCAGCTTTCAGCATGATCTTTGTACCTCTCTGATCCTCTTGATTTGAATGAAGTTCCCTTTCCCCCAGTCCAGCTCATCCTAAGAAGGAAAAGCAGCAAACACAAAGAAATTTTACTTTTGTTAAAATAAAAAGAAAAAAGGGAAAACAAAAGGACTGCAAATATTTAACCGAGCCATTTCCAAATGCCCAATTACTTTAATGTCATTATAGCTTCTAAATTCATTCTCAGAACTTCAACTCTTCAAGACTTTAATGGGGGGTCAAGAATTTTAAGCAGTGCCTGATAATTTATCCAAAACTTACATCTTTGTGGCCTCAGCAAAGAATAACCAGGCTATGAGAACATTAATGGCAGCTAATAAGAACCGTTATGTGAGGTCTTCAACATGGCACAGGAGACACTGGACAGATGGAGGAAAAATCTTGTTCTGGGTGTAGAACTTAACACAGTCAGTCAAGAAAGTGAAACTGTAAAGACACTGGCTTCTACAGTGGGATAATGATCCAAAACAGACCTCAAAATCCACCACGAACAACTTTATATGTCCGTACAGCATTTTTCTCTGGCAGCAAAGTGCTGGCAGGTTGCTGGGGAGAGCTTCATCAAAAAACTCCTACACAGTGCGTGGGTTTTGTTTCTAAGGCAACATTATCTTGACAACATATCACTACTCTAACCAGCATTTTATATGATAGACTAACCTTGCCCCTTTCCTTTTTATTCTCTACTCCTTATTCTTAGACTTCTATGTGACACTGACATGCCAGGATAGAGAAACATGACCAGAACAAGATTCTCCTCCATTTTTTTTGGTTACCTGAAAAGGAAGAACAGCGAAAGCACCAGCAATTTTCTGAAAAGTTTGGAGATTTTCAACCAGAAGCACTCAGAGTGCCCTGACACAGGACGAGAACAGGGGGAAAAAATAGCACTGGTACTCTTAAAAATATATAGATACGTGGGGAATGACTTGTTCAAGAATCCAAAAGTCTTATGAGTGAAGACAGTTCTACATTATATTTGTTTCAAATGCCATAATATTATTATTAGCGCTGATAACACCCCCTTAACTGTTTGAGTGAAAAAGTGAATTGCTGAAAGAAACATGAGTTTCAGAATCTCTTGGTATCTGGTAATATTTGCTCTATTAACTGCATGCATTCTGACCATGCTCAAAAGGGGTTCTTCTGATGTCAAAAATTGTCTCCATTAGTTTAGAAGTGCCCCCAAAACTTGTCCAGTAGGTCTGTCAGCACTCCTTAAGTCAGTGGCAGTCAGCACTCCTTGGTCTTCTTTTATTTGTAACTAGTTTTTACAAAGCTTTCAGTTGTGTCATTATCCTGCTGTACAAAGATATAAACCAGGTGGGGTGGCACACATCTCTGAAGGACAGAGTACTATAGTTTATAATAGTTTATATTATACCTTTGGATGCCTCAGCTCTCCTTTCTTTTTGGATAAATGCCACGCCTAACATAAAGAAACAGAGAGAATGGTTTTAAATACAAGAATTGTGCATTTAAATCCACTGAACATCAAAACCTGCTGCTGATTTATACCAAATTCTTTACCTTGAAGGCATTCACAAAAGCTAAGGAATCACTTTGTGTGCCCAGGGCAAAAGCCAGCTTGCTCCTGTAGTTACACGTGATAATCAGTATAGCAAGGAAAAACAAACAAACAACAAACAATATACACACAACGTACATGCAAGCCATAGAGGTATATATATATATATATATATATATATATATATATATATATATATTACATACATATATATATATATATAAAATGACAGAAAAACTATTCATGATCTGATGAAAAAAAAAACCCTATACTTATAAAACCAAGACCTAACCTGAACAAGCTTCTAATATCACATCATATAACTGTGTCCACCTTTTCATACACCACAGGTGGACAGTTTTATTATATGACACTGGTATATGACATTATGTGTTTTTCAGTATTTCATGTTTGCTGGACAGTTAGCATTTCCCCCCAATTAATTAGCCATTAGGCTGGACTAAATATGTAAAAGTGTGTCAATAGCTCTGTACTAAATCAAGTTACACTATATTGCCAAAAGTATTCGCTCATCTGCCTTCATATGCACATGAACTTGCGTAACATCCCATTCGTAAGTCATAGGGTTTAATATGACGACTGCCCAGTCTTTGCAGCTATAACAGCTTCAACTCTTCTCGGAAGGCTTTCCGCAAGGTTTAAGAGTGTGTTTATGGGAACTGTTGACCATTCTTCCAGAAGCACACTTGTGAACTAAGACACTGATGTTGGATGAGAAGGCCTGGCTCGCAGTCTCTTATGAGGTGCCGTTTAGGACATTATTCCTGAAAAGCTCTCACACACACTACTGAAACGCGCTCACACACACTACTGAAACGCGCTCACACACACTACTGAAACGCGCTCACACACACTACTGAAACGCGCTCACACACACTAGTGAAACG
>JAMQGT020014752.1:0-12493 GCA_024447675.2 Pterophyllum scalare | reverse complement strand
TACTATTAAACAATACCATTTTAACATTTCAAAGTAAGTGTATGTATGTATGTATGTATGTGTGTGTGTGTGTGTGTGTGTGTGTGTGTGTGTGTGTGTATATATATATATATATATATATATATATATATATATATATATATATATATATATATATATATATATATATATATATATATATATATATATATATATATATATATATATATATATATATATATATATATATATATATATATATATATATATATATATATATATATATATATATATATATATATATATATATATATATATATATATATATATATATATATATATATATATATATATATATATATATATATATATATATATATATATATATATATATATATATATATATATATATATATATATATATATATATATATATATATATATATATATATATATATATATATATATATATATATATATATATATATATATATATATATATATATATATATATATATATATATATATATATATATATATATATATATATATATATATATATATATATATATATATATATATATATATATATATATATATATATATATATATATATATATATATATATATATATATATATATATATATATATATATATATATATATATATATATATATATATATATATATATATATATATATATATATATATATATATATATATATACACACACACACACACACACATACATACACTTACTTTGAAATGTTAAAATGGTATTGTTTTTAATGGTCCATTTAGTCTTGTAACAAAACCACGTGGCATGTTTTCTTTACCCATGCTTACGTAAAAGTACTATGGAAGTAAAGAAGTAAATCACCTGTTGCGTCTCTAATGCCATTATAACATTTCGGTTTTTACGTTAGCTGTGCATTAACAAGTAAGATCAAGGCAGCTTCTTGCATTGTTAGCTAATTTGTAAAGTTTTTTCGGCGACTCACCTCAGTAAACGGATCCATTTTCTATCGATCCAGTTTCTAACTAAACTGGTGTTTGAAAATATTCCTACACTGCTGTATGTACAGTATCAGAACGTAACAAAAAGGAGCTGCGCCCCAACTTCTCTTCTCTGCACAAAGCAGCTTGTGTTCAAATTTGAATTTCAGCGCCGCGACTACTGCGCAGACTCACAAATCTTTAACGGATCACGTACAACCAATCAAAATCAACGAGCCGGGTTTAAGCGACCGGATGTGTAGATTTTTTTTTCAAAGAAACTTTATTCATCTCATAAAGTTATTGTGAACGGGAACATATATATCAAATAATATCAGTAATAATAACGAAGGTACAGACAATAACTAAAACAACTAAAACAACAAAATAAATAAATAAAACAAAGAAAGAAAGAAAAAGCCATATGCTCTAACAAAGGATATAATTACACAACATAATATCGGGGTATCATATATGCATTATATTTATTCAATAAGATAAGAGTCTTAAGAGCTTTTTTGTTTTTGTAGATTACAAAAATTAGTACTGTATTCTTTAAACTCATCAATAAATTGTAAAAAAGCCATATTCGTTCTCATGAATATGGTATTTTCCAGCAATGACAAAATAATTGTATGATAGTAAATACTGTTTATTATGTTACTGTGGCAAACTTTCTAAGGAAGAAACTTAGAAGAAATGTCAAACATATCTATCTTAACATTTCTTCTAAGTTTCTTCCTTAGAATGTTTGCCACAGTAACACAACTGTATTCCTAATATTCTTGCTTGAACATTTTGTTTTCAATATATTAGCAACACTAATATATCAGTTGTTATAAATAAATCAGCAACATCAGATTTTTGTAGTGTAAGAAGACTTTTTGGTGTAAAAAAATTATGGTATTTTCTTTTGGTCTAATGAGTATTTTGAATTTTTCAAAAAAATTTCTTGTATGATAACAAAAAAAAAACAAAGTTTTGGTTAAGCAGCCGAGCCACTGTCAGGATTTCCATTATCAAACCATAACCATGTGTGTGTGTTTGTGTGTGCGTGTATACTTGTGTGTATATATATATATATATATATATATATATATATATATATATATATATATATATATATATATATATATATATATATATATATATATATATATATATATCAAGGTTCTAGCCAGAAAACGTTCTCAGCCTAGCGCCCCCCCCCGCCCCCTCCGGGGTGGGGGGTGGGGGTTGATGCTAATGCTAATTAGGAAGCAAATGCCAACCCCTAAAAGCTGCGCCAACTTGTTAATTGAGTGACGGGGCCTACATATGTAACCAGAAAGCACCTCTGAAGCCTAGGCAGTAATCACAGTTTTTATGGACGTGTAGTTACATTTCTCAAGGTGCATGACGTGTTCATGCCGGTTGTCATTTCGATTTCTGTAGCCCGCGAAATTAGGTGCGCGCATGACCGTAGGGAGATCAAGCACGCACATTGTGAACTGTCCATGCTCTGTGGTAGATTGCAAACTGCAGTGAAACAGGCGCAAGCAGGGATGAAAGCAGCGATCTAGCCGGGGTGGAGTCTGTGAAGCAGGCTCCTGTTTGCTAAATGCAGTGACAGCATAGCTCCAAAAGTGAAGCGGTGAAATCCTCAGCCTGGCGCGAGGGCGTCTCAGCCCGGTGCAGCGCCTGGCGATCAACTGCTAGCTAGAACAATGTAGTAATCTCTGGAGCTTGAAAAAAAGGTGACTGGACATCCCAGTATACTTCAAACCAAGACAAGATGCAGCTGTACATCTGCATCTGAAGGTCAAAGGTCACTCTTTGAGGATGCCAATGTTCACATTTTGGACAGGGAAGACAGATGGTTTGAAAGAGGAGTAAAAAAAGCATCTACATCCACTGTGAACAACCATCATTGAACAGAGGAGGTGGATTACGTCACCAACTTTCTCCCCTTTTACAGTGCTGTCCTGAGCTCCCTTCCCAGCTGGCTTAATCCCATTCACACCTTTGTTCCAGTGACCTCCAGGCTTCAAGTCACAAATTTTTTTTTCAGCCCGGTGACGCTAATGCTAATTACTAAGCTAATGTTAACCACTAAATGCTGCTCCTGCTTGTTAATTGAGTGAGAAGGCCTGCATATGTAACCAGAGAGTACCTGTGAAGCCTAGGCAGTAATCAGTCTTTGTGGACGTGTAGTTACAGTTCTCAAGGTGCATGTCAGGTTAGGTTCAGAGAGGATTTTCAGTTATGTACATAGGACTGACACAGAACTCTAAATCAGGACTTATTAGATCAATAGAGTGATAATTTTACATATGATCCAGAAGAGTTACACTTATATATCATGCATTTAATGTGTCCCAGAGTGCCGTTGTCACGTGGGGGGGATGCTGTGCAGGCAGGAAGGAGGACCCCAGACGCAGAACTCCGGGAGGGTGCAATGTACATTTATTCAGCAGAAACAAACAAAATCCAGAACATGAGCTCTCCCCGGAATATACCAGAGGGGGGAGAGACGAAACGGACTAGGCAAGGGAGATACGCAGGGAAGACAGCAGGGTACAACCACTAATGACACGACAAGGAACGGAAGAAAACTGAGGGCTTAAATACACAATAGGAAATTAGGGCAAGAGGAAACAGCAGGGCACAGCAGGTGAAACAAATGAAATAAACAACAGGGGAAGCAAAGCCAAACACAAGACCTAGGGAACACAGGACTATCAAAATAAAACAGGAAGTCAAACAGGGAAACAAGGACGCAGACCTGACACCGGGAAACACCAGGGACCAGAAATAACCCAAAATACAAAAAGGAACAGGGAAACATAACCACAGAACTCAAAACACTGGGCCACCGGCCCAGGACCATGACAGCTGTTTCCTTCCACTAATGGGTTTGCTGAAATCACGTAAAAAGCACACACAACAAAAACATAATCCAGATGTTTTATTGATGAGCTGCTAAAAGCATTTCCTACATTTGAATATCAGTCACCTGTAGTTTTTTCTTGAAGGCCTTTCATAGCTCCACTGGTGCTGAAAACTAATGTTTGATTATGACTTTCTGAATACAAGTAGGGCTGCAACTATCTATTATTTTAGTAATCAAGTATTCTATTGATTATTCCATCAATTAATCAAGTAATTTTTCGTATTAACAATTCTTCTGCATATTTTAACTTCTGTACTGCAGATGTTTCCCTGTGTGAAACAAACAGCGGTGGGTGGAGCAGCTACAAAGTTCTCTGTTTTTCATGTTGCTGATCAGGTGATTGATGAAGGACCTTCAGCTGTTTCCCGGTTGCTCCACCTGACCTCACCATCTCAGTAATGGCTCCGCCTCTGCGCTGCAGACAGACTGCACATAAAACAACTGCTTCTGCTGTTTTAGTTGAAAAACTGGGAGGTGCATGAGTTTAATGCTGTAACGCTTTTTATTCACAAGCATTCTTCTAAATACGTTTCTACTGCAGGTCTATTTTTAGTCGCCCCTCTGTACTGAGGTGGGGTGGGGGGGTGGAGAGGGGGAGCTTCTGGCACAGAACAATCGCTAGTGCTAATAACAGCCCCCGCTAGCAAACTGGTTATAGTGATTCTTTCTGGTGGCTACAGCTGAAGTAAAGAAAAAATAACAGCCATCACAACACACGTGCAGTGGGGGCGTAGAAAAACTTGGATCCACTCATGCTAAAGTGTCGTTTTTTTCCAAATCAAGTGCGCGCACGACCGTTAATCCAACAGGATTAACTGTGGATGCAAGAGGAAGCTGTCTGAAAAGGATGTTCGGTTGCTAACCCAGATTGTATCCAAAAAACAGAAAACCACAGCTGCCCAAATCACAGCAGAATTAAATGTGCACCTCAACTCTCCTGTTTCCACCAAAACTGTCCGTCGGGAGCTACACGGGGTCAATATACACGGCCGGGCTGCTATAGCCAAACCTTTGGTCACTTGTGCCAATGCCAAACGTCAGTTTCAATGGTGCAAGGAGTGCAAATCTTGGGCTGTGGACAATGTGAAACATGTATTGTTCTCTGATGAGTCCACCATTACTGTTTTCCCCACATCTGGGAGAGTTATGGTGTGGAGAAGCCCCAAAGAAGTGTACCACCCAGACTGTTGCACGCCCAGAGTGAAGCATGGGGGTGGATCAGTGATGGTTTGGGCTGACATTCCCTTGGCCCAATACTTGTGCTAGATGGGCACGTCACTGCCAAGGACTACCAAACTCATTCTGGAGGTTTTGATTAACATGAAAGTGAAGTTCAACATCTCCCATGGCCTGCACAGTCACCAGATCTAAATATTATTGAGCCACTTTGGGGTGTTTTGGAGGAGCGAGTCAGGAAACGTTTTCCTCCACCAGCATCATGTTGTGACCTGGCCACTATCCTGTAAGAAGAATGGCTTAAAATCCCTCTGACCACTGTGCAGGACTTGTATATGTCATTCCCAAGACGAACTGATGCTGTATTGGCCACAAAAGGAGGCCCTACACCATACTAATAAATTATTGTGGTCTAAAACCAGGTGTTTCAGTTTCATTGTCCAACCCCTATATATATATATATATATATATATATATATATATATATATATAGAGAGAGAGAGAGAGAGAGAGAGAGAGAGAGAGAGAGAGTGAGCAACTGCAGGTCTAAATAGCAACTGTATATATCTATATATAAAGCAACTACTATCGCAACTAAAGTTTGACGAGGTACAACGCAAATGATACGGTACACTCCAAGATTGGGTACCAAGCCCCAATAATAACAACCAGTATGCTGAACACCAGAGCAGCTGACCTGAAGGATAAGATCATGGCTAAGAAGGAGAACTGGACCCCTCAACATGGACTACCAAGACTACGTAAAGTACCCTCTGAAAGTCTACTGGAAGATGTGAATGCCTCAAAGTACCTGCAGAGAGTAAGTCAGTTCTTGAAGAGTCTGCTGAATGGGAAGACCCATATCTGGGCTATCAACACCTATGCCCTGCCAGTTGTCAGATACCCGGCTGGGATCATAAGCTGGCCAAAGGAGGAAATAGAAGCCACTGATGTCAAGACAAGAAAACTCCTTACAATGCATGGAGGTTTTCACCCCAAATCCAGCACCCGGAGACTGTACACTAAGTGGAAGGAAGGAGGCCGAGGACTGGTAAGTGTCAGAACCACTATTCTGGATGAAACAACAAAGATTCACGAGTACATCAGGAAGATCGCCACAAAGGATCATGTGCTTAGTGAGTACCTCTGGCAACAGAAACCCAAGAAAAAAGAGGAGGAAGAACAGGAACCATCATGGAAGGACAGACCTCTACATGGCATGTACCACTGGCAGTTAGAAGAAGTGGCTGACAGACAGCACAGAGACACTAATCATGGCAGCACAGGAACAAGCCCTAAGAACAAGATCGATAGAGGCTGGGGTCTACCACACAAGGCAAGACCCCAGGTGCAGGCTGTGCAGAGATGCCCCTGAGACAATCCAGCACATAACATCAGGGTGCAAGATGCTTGCAGGCTGGGCATACATGGAATGCCATAACCAAGTGGCCGGCATAGTATACAGAAACATCTGTGCCAAGTATGACCTCAAAGTCCTGAGGTCAAAATGGGATATGCCCCCAAGGGTGATGACTAACCAACCGGACATAGTAGTGGTGGACAAAGAATGGAATGTATTAATATTTTATTGAAAAAGGAATCAATGATATTCTATAAATTTGTGTTGCATTTTTGATTACTGATTCCAAGATAGTGTGGTGGGCTTTATGGTAATCCTGTTTGGTAATTTAATTTCATCAGAAGTTTGTCTACAGTTTGATGCACTGCACCTCCAAAGTTTGTTTCTTGTTTATCATTCATTCATACAATAATGTAATATCTAGTAATAGTAATTGTGTCAACATAGTGCTATTCATTTATGAAGAATTAATGTTGGCGTATGAATGTTGGACCCTGTATATCTGTGTTCTCTGATTTTTTTGATTTTTTTTTGTCAGAAAACAAAACCAGGATTATTGTACGTGCTTCTTTCCCAGGTGGATGGTGATATGATTGTGACATGGGATGCCACCTTTGGTCTTGTGAGAAAGCAGAGTTCAGGAAGAAGTGTGGTTGAGCCATCATATGGAACCCACACATCTGATGCTGAGAAGGATGTACAGGAACACCTGTAGTACCATTTTTTTTAGCTCCAAGTCTCCTCAGGTTAGTTGTAGTTGCAGAACACTATAATAAGCGAGACAACTGAGGTATAAAATGATCGATTAAACAGAGAGAGAGAGATGTCTTCCCTATAATTAGCAGTTTTTAAATTTTAAGCAACTTCAGCATGCTGAAGTCACAAAAACAGGAGAAGGAACAGTTGTGTTTCGAGCATTTTGTCATGATGAACTTCCCTGATGTTTGTCACCATTAGCCAAGAAAAACACAATAAAGTAATAACAATTTGACTTTGGCCACAGTTCCACAATAATAATATTTCTCCTAATTGATTGTTCCCATATATAAAATACTTGGAATTGCATAAAAGTCTATAAAAGTTTTTAGTCTTGTAACATCTGTGGAATCAACCTTACATAAGTCATGAATATTTTTTTGATGATGTAGCTTAGTGGTGATTAGGTTTATAGCTTAGTGAGAGTATTACTCTTTTTAATATTCAAAGTATCACATCAATAGAATAGAGTAGAATAGAATAGAATCAAATAGAATGCCTTTATTGTCATTATACAGAATGTACAATGAAATGGGGTCCACACGTCCACTGGCACAGGATGACAGGAAGAAAAAGGTCTCAGAATACACCCAGAGTTCTGTATTCAAGTGTTCCAAAAAGTCTGTCATACGTGATATGACACAGAGCAGGCGAAATTATAATGTAAAAAAAATTAAGGCTAAAACTAATATATACAAAGTGTGGGAGCAGGTACGACGGCTGCTGACCTCACCAGCGCCATCTTGTTTGTCTTGTTTGTGCTCTTATCCTGTTCAATAATGCTGTTAGTCAAATTCATTTTTACTGTTTTTCCTAGTGATGGTGAGATGAAGCTTCATGAAGCATTGAAGCATTCCATTCAATTGGTGAACCCATGGGCCAAAGCTTCATATTATGAAGCTTCATAGCTTCATAATTTGCTGTACTGTGCCATCAAGTGGACAGTATATATAAAACAGGCAGAGTGATTATAATGACACTGTGGCTTTGGTGTGTGAAGCTTCGAACAGAATAAATGAATGATGTTTGTGATGCCAATAAATTCTGAACTTATTAATATGGTGTCTGTCTTTATGAGACAATGGTGGGGTCAAAAGGAAAAGTGGAAACAAATTGGGGAGAGGTTTTCAATATGAATGTAATTGTTTTAATTGGTATGTAAGTTTGTTTATGTCACTAGGGACATTTTATTTATTCATTCATTATTTATTCACAGTGCTGGGCTTCAGGCGGTTTCTTTTTTGTTGTTATTTTAGATAATCACCTGCTTTAGAAAATATCCTTTCACAGGGCAACATAGTCTCCTCCAATCATTACTGCAGAGCAGTTTAGGGGTCAGCTGAGGAAGCTTCATCCCAGGAAAGCAGCAGGCCCAGAAAATGTGTGCCCCAAGAAGGACACATCCAGGATGGACAAACTGATCAGGCTCTGTGGCCGGCTTAAAACTGGACTCTCTGGTGACAGTGGCAGAGAAGAGGACTATGGACAAACTACTGGATGGAGGCGGGATGGGAGAGGAGCAGCAGCCGGAGCCTGACGACAAACACAATGTAGCATAAAGCAATACTAGACAATGGGCAATAATCAAGGTGCAATACCACTTCATCTATTAGCCAATTTATATCTTCCTTTGTCTTTGTTGCATCTTTGTTTATTATTTATCTCTTCATTTGCTTGTGTATTTCTTGGTGCTTGCTTGTGTGCCTATATTATAAAAGTGCTACTGGAACTTTTATTTCTCCTAATCTAATCTAATCTAATCTAATCTAATCTAATCTAATCTAATCTAATCTAATCTAATCTAATCTAATCTAATCTAATCTAATCTAATCATCTGAATATTATTCTAATGAATATATATGACTTTCTCTGGAACATCGCCTCAGGTTCAGCATTAAAATGGCTGAAACTGGATCACAGCTTCATCTCTGCATAGTCAAAAACAGATAAAAAACTTCCAAATCACGCAGCCCAGTCTCATAGTTAGGTAACTAAAATGTCTCTAATGTACACTTAGCAATGTGAGCATTAAAATATAATAAATGAAAAGATAATATCCATGTGAGCCAGAGACACAAATATGGAAAAACATTCTCTGAGAGAAATGTATAACAGCAAAGATGATGTCCAAGGGAAAATACATAAATAAAAACTTTAAACCAGTATCTTTAGGTGTAAGTGGTCATCAGAATAAAAAAAAGAACTCAACTATCATTTAATAACACACCCTACCCTGCACTAATGCAACATGACTCCAAACAACAATGCATAATCAAAGTTTTTGTTCAGTATTTTGATTTTGGCAGTGAAGACATATGCTGTTCCTGTCACACTTAGCAAGTTTCTCTATGGAACTGGTGGTGTTTGTTGTTTATAACTTATAGCTCAGGAGCACATCTGTGGCTGTGTAGGGTGCCAGTTTTTTGGTTGCACTTTCTTTTTGAGTGTGCAAAACTGCTGGTTTTTGCGGTTTTGATCTCCAGCTCTCCCAGATGACCAGAAATATGTTATTAATCTCAATGATTCTTGCTGAATAGTTTAAACAAGGTTATATATGTTTCATGGCTAGATAACATAACTGCTACTGCTGCTGTCTGATAATGTCAGTAAGATCTGAAGCAGTGGGTAACTAGGAATATGTGGAATACAACAATTTGAAGATATACCGTCGTCTGCGGTCAGCACAATGGCTACATTAGTGGCTGTTTCCCATGAGTTTTCTTCCATCTGCTGTGAACCTGAAGGCCAGAAAACACATCAACACATCTCTTGCAAATCTGGGATCTCAATTACAAATTTGTCATAATTAAACTGTAAATAATTCATCAGGACATAGAAATCTTTGAAATTAAATCCCAATACCTCATGTCTAGCATGATGACCAGAACATCAAACTTGTAAAAGTTTAGGTTGTTTAAGGTCACATTTTTCTGTGTGTTAAACCTCAACAGCAGACTCCTTAGTCTGTAAGCTTCACTTAATCTCTGAATTGAAAAAAGGGCAAATGGGCATCTTTTTCTGGAAGAAAGCTTTCTTCAGTTCTGAACTGAAGAAAGCTTTCAGATGAGAGGTGAAATGTATTCAAGAAACAAAAAGAAGGCCAGTCGCCCTTTCTTCAAGCTCCAGAGAATATTTTTACCTGGATGACTGAAAACCTACACAAGCTTTACTTAAGTACAATCAAAAACTGCAGCACACTGTCACTCAGTGTATCATGATAACAAGTAAAAATACCATTTCAATCCACGGCCTCAAATATTTCTTTCTCAACTTCTTCTGAATGCCATCTGCTGTGTCTGCTGGTTTGAAGACAACCACAATAAAAGAAAATTTGGTCATTTTATTTCCACCATGCAGTTTGAATGTGCTGTATAATGGGGATGAACAGCCAAAGTTATGTATAGCAAATAATACTCAAGTGTAATGTTAAACATATATTTAAAGAAAATAAACAATTCAGCTTACCTTCTGTTTTCATGTCATCTCTCTCCCGTATCAGTTACCTTATATTGTGCAGCATCTGATTGACATTGACACTTCTGTAACATGGCCATAAAAAGCATAGAAATGTGTATATTGCAAATATTGACAGAAAGAATGATAGAGTAAAGTAGGTGGATGAACATGAAAATTTTCCCATTGCAAAGGGCGTAGCCAAGTGGCGGAAGGCTTCTGCCTTGGTGCCCTCAGAATCTCGTCTCTGCTCTTTGTGGATGATGCAATCCTGTTGGCTTCATCAAGTGGTGGCCTTCAGCTTGCACTATACCGGTTCTCAGCCGAGTGTGAAGCGGCTGGCATGAGGCCATGGCCATGGCCATGGTCCTCAGCTGGAAAAGGGTGGGGTGGAGTGCCCACTCCGGCTCAGGGATGAGTTGCTGTCCCAGTTGGAGGAGTTCAAGTATCTCGGGGTCCTATTCATGAGTGGCGGGAAAAGGGAATGGGAGGCCAACAGATGGATTGGGGCAGCGTCTGCAGTGATGCGGATGCGGCACTGGTCTGTCATGGTGAAGAGGGAGCTGAGCGTAAAAGCGAAGCTGTCAATTTACCGGTCGATCTACTTCCCTGCCCTCACCTACAGTTATGAGCTTTGGATAGTGACCGAAAGAACTGGTTCACAAATATAAGCAGCAGAAATGATTTTCTTTCTCCAAAGGGTGGCTGGCCTCTCCCTTAAAGATAGGATGAGAAGTGCAGCCATTCTGGAGGGGCTCAAAGCAGAGTCACTGCTCCTCCACATCGAAAGGAGCCAGCTGAGGTGGTTCGGGCATCTGACTAGGATGCCTCCTGGGTGCCTCTTGTCTTGGGTGAGATGTTCTTAGACTGTCCTACTGGGAGGAGTCCCTGTGGCAGACCCAGCCCTGGATAAGCTGAAGAAAATTATTCTGCTTATCCACTTTAGGGTCTCAGGGTGATTGGAGCCTACCCTAGCTACCACAGGGCAAAAGGCAGGGTACACCCTGGACAGGCTGCCAATTTATCGCAATGTATGCATTACAAAATATCACATCACAAAAATATTTATATTGAATGAAATAGTTTGAAAATATGATTCAATATATCAAGGCTATTCTTAATATATTGTTTTTCTCACATTCCAAAACCTGTCAATAATTAGACTTAATAGTATCTAAAGCTTCTTTCCAAACCGGAGCTCATTTTTTTTCTTTCTTTTTTAATTCTGAGCTCCCTGATCTCAGGGTTAAGGTGCTCTCAGTCCACTGGCTTTTTTAAAGTACTTTTAGTTCTTGTCTTTTCCCAATTTTAACCAACTGTCTTTAACATTGTTCATTGTGCTTAAGTGGAAAAAGACAAACACTCACCTTCCTTTATTAAGTGCATTCATACACAGGCAATCTATGGAAACACACTTTGGTAGAGAAATCCATGTCTGAAACATTCCTGTTAAAAGAACATCATGTGGAAAATGAATGAAATGACTCTTCAGGTGACACAGTAGCCTCACAATGATAAATGAAACTTCTGTGGAAAAAGAAACTGCTGGATACCATCCTGTAAAATGTCTAATGAATACAAGGCACTGTGTGCAATGACAAACATTTAAATGTGATAATTAAAAGCACATATCAAGTATTATCACTCACCTGTTTCTGAGAATGTCACTGCAAAAAAAATTTTTTTTAAATTGTATGTTGTCAGTGTTAATGGGTGAAGTTTGGCTTTGAGGGTCATCATGGACAAAAAACTTTCAAGAACCTTTTGATTTCCAATCCAGTTCTGAAAGAGCATGTCACGGTTCTGGGCCGGTGGCCCAGTGTCTTGCTTTGTGTTCAGG
>JAMQGT020014751.1:0-27567 GCA_024447675.2 Pterophyllum scalare | reverse complement strand
GGGACTACGCCCACAGGGGGTTAAATACCTGGGTCTCTACACCATTTGGTTGAGAACTGAAGAAGCCTTTTGGATGAGAGGTGAAAGGTCTTCAAGAAACAAAAAGAAGTCCAGTCGCCTTTGTTCAAGCTCCAGAGATACTATGACCTGAATGACTGAGAGCCTGCACAGACATGGTGAATGCTGATGTTAAACATGGGCAAATTTTAAGCTCAGGCTTTGCTTGGCTCTGTTTGATGTGACTTAGAGTGAATATCCCCATTAATCTCAGGAACACAGCTAAGGCCACGAGCACAGACGCTTTGCTCATCTGCTGTTCAAACCTTCTGTTTGTAAGAGGCAACCATTTAGAAGTAAGCTGGCTTAAAGGAAGGTTGACCTTACAGGGAGAGTTGCTTAGACAGCTCTCTCAGACAGCAGGATGAAGGCCAAGTGTAAGACAAATGAAAAACATTGTGAACTGCTGAAAAAGTCAAACACTCTGAGGAGCTGTAGTTTTGTACAACTGTTTAATCTTCATTGTTTTTAATTAATTTAAACACTGAACATATTTCAGAACACAAAAGAAAAAACACAGTAATATGAACAAATATTCTTTATTCAATTCAATTAAATTAAATTTTATTTATATAGCACCAAATCACAACAAACAGTCGCCTCAAGGCGCTTTGTATTGTAGGTAAAGACCCTACAATAACACAAAGAAAACCCAACAGTCAGAACGACCCCCTATGAGCAAGCACTTGGCGACGGCGGGAAGGAAAAACTCCCTTTTAACAGGAAGAAACCACCAGCAGAACCAGGCACAGGGAGGGGCAGTCATCTGCTGTGACTGGTTGGGGCTGAGGGGAGAGAGACAGGACAAAAGACATGCTGTGGAAGAGAGACAGAGAAGAAACAGAGACAGAGAAGAAACAGTGCATTATGGGACCCCCCTCAGCAGCCTAGGCCTATAGCAGCATAACTAAGGGGTGGTTCAGGGTCGTCTGATCCAGCCCTAACTATAAGCTTTACTCATTTATATGTTAATTAATCATTTCTCCCTCATTTCCCTGTCATCGTGCTGCTTCCTGTTCCGCAGCCAGTGCTCCTGAAAGCTTGTGGAGTGCCTCCTGATGCTGGGGGAGCTCCTCACACATGCGGTGCAAGATGGCACAGACAACGTGTGCGCGCTCCATCTGGCTCTGCAGGGCGGCTCCCACTGACTCGGGGGTGGACAGTGCTCGGTAGCTGCCCTCACACACTTCCTGCAACCACTTGGCCCGACGCTGCAGAGAAACTAGGTGTGCAAAGTTCTGAGAGAGGGAACGACAATGACAAAATGACTGTACTAATCACAACAAGTGAACTTTCAATCAATAATTATATTTCATTCGTGGTAAATGAGAGTATTTTCCACGAGTGGAAACTGATGAGCGAGTCCTGTCTGCGTGACTCAAACAAAAGAAGACTACACACCCTCACCACACCTTCACTGAGTTGTGAAACGCTGACAGCTTCACTCCCTAACGGACACATACCAGGCGCTATTTGTTACTTAAAGAATGGAAAGGATGCACTGCATGGGATTAGAAGCCAATGAAAAGACTCAAAGGTGCCGCCATTCAAGGAATGCCGGTAAATAATACCGCAATAACCTTATATTGGATGCAAAACACAATTTCTTAGCTTGCAGAAACCGTGTGAATTATTCTGATAGGCCAAATGGTCCCATAATTATGGTAATTCAAAATACGTTTGATATGATGCCTCAGCGGCGATCGCCCGGTGTTACATGGTTAAAGCGTATTACAGCATAAGCAGATTCAGTCTGTGCTCCTCACCCTTTCTTTGGTGTCCTGAAGATTCACACTGTCAGAGTGGAGGCTGCAAGCGGTGCCACGCAGTTCTGTGGGCTGCGCCTTCTTCAGCCCAATCTCGTCACTCAGACTCTCCTTCTGATTTTGTAGCTCGCCGATCACCTGCTCATACTCTGCCACTTGCTGAAGACACACATACTGCATGTGAGATAAACGCACAGCCTCTGCACATCTGAGTTTATGTTAAATCAGCCTGTCTTACCTTGCGTGTTTCCCGGATCTTGCGCTGTAGGCCTTGTATTGAGAGGTTTCGCTCGGCCTTTTGAGCCTGTTTGACTGACTTCTTGGCCATGGCCCCTTTGCGCAAGACGATGGTCTCCCTCCTCGCCAGTGTTGCTTCACTTTCTCTCTGCAGCTGCTTCTGCTGCTTCATTAGCTGGCTGAGTTGCACCTGCAGCGCGCGCACACACACACACACACACACGGTTAGGGTGTTCACAATCATTAAAGCCTACAGCATATACAGGCCCTGATAACATCTTGTTATCGAGGGTTCTCACAGGCTCGTTTTAAGACTTTTAGGGCAGTTTTAAAAGGATTACAACATGAAATTGAAGTCCAACATCAGGATAAGCAAAACCAAAGAAAAAACTAAATCAATTACCTCCGGTCGGGGACACCAGCCCTTTGGATTTTGGGGTTCGCTCAAAGCTTATTAAAACATTAAAACTAGCTGATACATATATGTAGGCTTCATTTGACAAACTCATGGCCCAAATTTGCATATTTCTTGCTGAACAGTTTAGACGTCGTTTGTCCCGTCTCTCTCCCCTCAGCCCCAAAAAGCCGCAGCAGATGGCTGCCCCTCCCTGAGCCTGGTTCTGCTGGAGGTTTCTTCCCGTTAAAAGGGAGTTTTTCCTTCCCACCGTCACCAAGTGCTTGCTCATAGGGAGTCGTTCTGACTGTTGGGTTTTCTCCATCATTGTTGCAGGGTCTTTATCTTACAATATAAAGCGCCTTGAGGCGACTGTATAAATAAAATTGAGTTGAAAGTTTTATTTTTTATTAAAATGATCTGATCTGGGATCTGCCCGTTTTCACATCCAACTGTCTCACCAAAAACCTGGAGCCCCGGGTTTTTTGTTGTTGTCATAGATACGACACCTTTCCTTGTTGGCAACTTCAACTTTATGCTCCACAGTCAAAAAAGTTGGAAACTCCTTAAATATATAAATTACTGATGCTTAGGGGTGTAACAGTTCTGGAGCTGAGACTGAAACAAACGCTCACAACACTGTTCCATCTGCCTGTACAGTGATACCTGCGTGGAGCTGTTCGTGCTTAGTTAAATCGTGACAACCTGGTGAAACCTGAACATTTCAAAAAGGTTCAGGATTAGAAAGGGCTTATTTTTTTGTTCATTATTTATTTGCAATCATGTGATCAAGCCTTTTAATATTTATCCCTTCTAAAGGAAAACTGAGACATGAACTGAACTGTGGATCTGGAAAATCGTTACATCCCCACGGATGCTGTAAAGTCGGGATAAATTGTATCTGATGATCTTTTTGAATTTTATAAAAATGTATATACAAGCAACAATAATAACAAAATAACACATCCACACTTTGTTTCTATTCATTAAGTGGTTGAAATATGGAAACTGGAAAACTCGCTGAAATACATTACAAAAAAATGTCCCTCATGACAACCTAGTGTTTATAGATTGTACATATACAGTACATGTTTGATCATGCAGATACAGAATCATTATTGTTTACCTCCTTACGATGTATCTCTGCTTTCATGCTGTGAATCTCCTCCTGCCCCACATCCACAGCTGAGTGGATCTCCTTCACAAGCTTGGTCTTCTGCTGCCACAGCATGATCTGCCGCCTGCAGATCACAAATGCCAAAGGAAGATCACACACACACCAAACTTTGTGTTTCTCCAACTATCTGATGTCTTTTGAATTTAATATAAACTATGCAAAATGTTACCTTCATACTGTAAATGTAATTCAGGTTAGAGTCATTTGAATTACACAGGGGTGGGATGAAATTTGGCATTTTATAATTTGCCAAAGCTCAGGGCTATAAACACATTTAAGCGCTGATTAAAAAGAACAAAAACACTACTTTTACTCACACTCCAAGAGACACAGACACAAACTTTCTCCAAATCTAGTTTTTGCTCAGCACAGCTTTTTTTTTCTCTTCCAACTTTGAACGTCGATATCAAACTGCACCAATTTAGTGCTCTGGATGTTTGTTTTCTGATAATTCAATGAAGAAAACTTTAAAAAGTGCATTTGGGGCAAATGTTAAAGGGTCATATCACCATGTGAGGCAGGTGGACGCTCAAAACAACCTTTAGTCGTTTTTTTGTTTTGTTTTAACTACTTTTTGACACCAGGTTCATCGTCTAGCCACGATTCCTTCTGTGTGGTCATTTTCAAATGTTTGAGAATCGCTCTAACGTTGCTGGTCCCTTCGAGCTCTGTCAGCTGGCACTGTCGGCCTGTCTCCATCCTCTGATTGTGAATGTTGGTAATGATCTTTTCATCCAGCACTACGGAGCCGGGAATGTAAGCGTGCGGCTTCATTAAGTCTAGAGCGATATTTTCATTCTCATCGTGTAGCACTATTTAAAGCTACCATTTTTAACAGGTCTTTGATGGGTTTTTCTGGGGGGAAAAAAGGTGACTCGAAGCTTTCGACACATCTCTGTGTGCTTCAAGGGTCTGTAACTGATAAGATATTCATAGTAAACTAAAATTCTGCATCCCTTCGTTAATATGCTAAAGTTACAGTAAATAAAAAGTCAGCTGATTTTAAGGCTGTCAGGTGGAAACTTTTTGCAGATTTGACTGATATAAAGTTTTAAAGTGGTGGGGAAACTAGACTGCTCTGAGCTCCTGTTTCTGCTTTCAAAACTAATGAAACAAGGAGAAAAAGAAAGTGACTCACTCAGCCTCCACCACACTGTTGAGGAGCTTCTCTTTTTCCTCCTCCGTCTTCTCGGTGTTCATCTGCATCTCTACAACCTCCCTTTCTGCATCCTGGACACATAGTTTTACATTTAATGATACGTTAGTATAAAACTCCAGAAAAGAGAAAAAAGTAAAATAACGAAACCCTCATGTCGTGCCTTAAGTCTGTGAGGGAAGTCTTTCTCCATCAGGGCGTTCTCCTGCTCCAGAGCCTGGCTCAGATGCTCCTTCTCGCTCAGCAGCTTGTTGAGCTTCAGCAGGTCGCGGTTGAGCACCTTTGAGCTCTTCTCCAGCTCGGCCTGCTCGCGGTGCTCTGACTCAATCTTACCTGGAAGGGTTGGAGTTGGTGTGAGAATTAAGTGGAGATGGCAGCATACAGGTTGTGACAGACGTGTGTACATCTGTGTTGCGTACTCTCCATGAAGATTTTGGTCTGTTGCCGTGCCGTGTACTCCGTCTGTAGTTTGAGCACCTCCTTGTTATTGGCCTCTAAGGTTTGAGCCAGTCCCATCAGTGTCTCCTGTTCTTTCATCCACAGCTCCTGGTCACGCTTTATATCCGCTGCCAGCATCCTCAATCTGATCTATTACTGACTGTATCTTGATCTGCAGAGGACTGAGGTCACCATGCTGCAAATGCAGGCACACAAATTAAAATGTCAGCCTAATTTTTGGAAAGGATTCAAAATGATTTGGAATCATTTCATTTACTCACCCCGGTCTTGGCAGCTATTTCAGAAATCATCTTGCGAGAGCTGATGATCGTTGATTGCTTCTGGTCGATGAGTCTATCAAATGCAGCAGCCTTTGCCTGAGTGGCTCTGAGTAACTTGCTGGACTTCTCGATCTCCTGATCGAGGGCCTCCCTAGTCAGGGCCAGGCTGTCCACTTGCTGGCTGATCTGCTGGGTCTCCAGCTTCACCGTCAGCACCTCGTCCTCTAACTGCTTCAACTGGTACATCTACAAGGGAGAAAGGGATGATGAGAAGCACATACAGATAGTATCTTTATTTATTTTCATTCTTAGCATATTTTGCATCAGTTGTTTGCAACACCTTCTTTTTTTTACATTCTTATTGTTGAGTATCTTTTACTTTTCTTGTTCTTATTTATATGCTAGAATAGCTTAGAACAGAATAACGGTGATTTTTTATTTTTTTAATACATTTATTTACATATTGTAACGAGGTATGGCTAAAAGCTCATTTTCAGCTGTTGGTGATGAGGACTGTAGATGGGGGACACACAAGACAAAAAAAAAAAACTAGCAATCAAATGTGGAAAATGTAATCCTCACACTTAGAGAAAAAAACACCCTTTAAAAATAGTCACAACAAACAACTTTTACTGTCACATACACATGCATGTAGTGAAATTCAGTCTCTGCATTTAACCCATCACACATGCTGCACATACAGCACAACATGCGGAGCTGGGGCAGCTAGAAAGTGCCCGGGGAGCAACTGGGGGTTAAGGGCCTTGCTCAAGGGCCCACGGTGGTGTACTGAGAGTGGAGACAGGCACTCACTGGTGTGAATGTCTCTGACCAAACAATCAGAAACAGACTTCATGAGGCATATATGGGAATACCACTGTCATGATAAGAATAGATTTCAAAAGGAAATCTCCTGTTAAATGGTGTTACGAGCCTGCACCACCTGATTGATAACTGACACAGGGAGGTTCCACAGGCTATTTTGAAGTTTCCCTGCTTTTGTGTACCTTCTCTCTCTTGAGCGTGGCTGTCTCCTTGGCGAGCCTTTGGGAGGTTCGAGCCTGGCATAAACCTTCCTGGGGAGACTCAATAGTTGGAGCACACACTCCCATCCTCGTTCTTGAAGATGGGAACCACCACCCCAGTCTGCCAATACCTGCTCATCCCTTTCCCCCCCCCCTTTATCCTACACATCCAAAAATTCACTATATTGAATAAACTCATTTTAGGAAAAATAATGAAATAAGAAATCATAGGGTCATGTTTTAATAGAGTTACACGATTTTAAAACATCAAAGGAGTCAGAATGATTCCTTTTGTGGTTCTCGTGTTACCTCTCTTTTTAATTTAATTAATTCTCATAACAAGGTCTATGTAAATGCCCCACAGGTCAGCTGTAGGAGATTCTGAACTTCTCTGGACAATAAGTCTGGGAGTAAAGCTGCACTATGGAGGCCAAATAGTCCCAAACATCCATTTCTAAACCTGAGCTGACATTTAGAGTATGTGATCTAGAACTGAAGGCTCTTTCCAGAAACGATCTGATCAAAAAGTAGACACAGAAAGACCTCTGGTGTTACATTATTGGTACTACACCTAAAGAATTTGAGAAGACTGTTCTTCAACATTTATTTATTTGGTAGGGATAATGCACATTAATAAACAATATGTAAATGTGCCAGAATTAGCCAAAGGCTATTTTTCATCTGTTGTCCCTTGCTAAAAAACAAACAAGGGTCACCCATGCTTTAAAAATATTTTTCTAGTTGGTGATTTTTTTAACTTACACAGTAATTGCATTTCACAGTACTCATAGGGTCGTCTTAAAATCTAGAGCTCAAAGAATCAATGAGTTAATTCTAGAAAATTATCAGGAAACTTTGAAGTTGGATTATGTTTGCGATCTCTGATTTGTCATTTACTTGTCAGCTTCTCAATTACAAGAATCTGGCAAGTAAATGATACACCCAGTTTAACTGGTGCATTACCACCACCTTCTGCTTCAAAGAGCCAACTGGAAGCCCGTTTTTTAACCAATGAACTACTGATAAAATACTCCTGTTAGTAGTGAACAAGGAAGTGTCTATTTCCTGGCCCTAGCTGGTGGGACTTTCTTATGAGTGGTGGCTATTACATACCTTTGGAGGATGGTCATGACAAATGTGTGCTGTGCTTGGGATATCAGCATGATATTTTGTTCTGGGAGAACCCACAGTGATCCATGGACTGTTTCATTATACCTACACAAGCTGGAGGAGGAGAAAGTTCCTTTCTTACTAAAATTCGCAGTGGAAATCCTGCCGTCCCATTGTTTTGGTTAGAAAACTAAAGAATCAAATATGGTGGAGGCAGCAGATTGTGTGTAAGCCACAAACTATATAGGAACACTGAGCCTTGAGGACATTATACTTTTGTTTGTGAACCACTTTGGATGAGAGTGAATTGTGAGTTGTGTGTAAACTGTGGCAAAGCTCCACTCAGCACTGTGAGAAAAGGACATAAATAACATTAAGAGCAATTTGAAACTACTTAACGAGGTAGGTGAAAACATCCCTTGGTTTGGGTCCCATTGCTTACACAATCCACCACCTGTGACCTTGGACATTTTTACTATAAAACAGGCAATGTCAGTGCAGACAAACATTTCTACTTTGTGCTCTTTGTGGATTTAAATCAATGCTTGTGTCTGGTTGTGCAGCCTGGTACAATGGGTGCTTCAATTCCACAGGCTGACAAGGTGTCACCATGCCAAAATGTGGAGATTGCATCTGAATTTTTGACTATTCTGGAGTTGTTTAATTTTATGGGGCACGTTACTGGATCTACTCACTTTGGGAGGACAAATGATCTGGTTTTCTCACACAGGGTTATTACTTTTAATGTCCAAAGGGAAGACCTTCTCTTCAGTGACCACAGCTGTCTTTTTTTAAGATATCGTTTAATGCAGACTTTGTACCCCCTAAATATTCAATGGTATATTATTGTCCAGGATCCCACTGAACATGTTTTAGATTTATTTAATGTTAACTTAACATCAGTATTAGATGCTAAAGTTTATAATGAACAGTGCTACTCTGTGCTTGAAAAAGTGGCTCCCTTTAAAATTCAATTCAATTCAATTTTATTTATATAGCGCCAAATCACAACAAACAGTCGCCTCAAGGCGCTTTGTATTGTGGGTAAAGACCCTACAATAATACAGAGAAAACCCAACAGTTAAAACCACCCCCTATGAGCAAGCACTTGGCGACAGTGAGAAGGAAAAACTCCCTTTTAACAGGAAGAAACCTCCAGCAGAACCAGGCTCAGGGAGGGGCAGTCATCTGCTGCGACCGGTTGGGGCTGAGGGGAGAGAGACAGGACAAAAGACATGCTGTGGAAGAGAGACAGAGATTAATAAGTGCCCCGTTTTTTGTTTGTTTTTTTTGCCTTTTTATAGCTTTATTTGATAGTACAGATTGACTGTGTGCCCCCGTAGCACACAGATGGCAATCAGTCAGTCATTTTTGAGATACGCTTGATCTCAACTCGTTATGCAATAGGCCTAGGCTGCTGGGCGGGGCACTAAGTGTTTCTTTTCATTCACTTCTTTTCACTCTGTTTATGCTTCACTCTGTATTTAATCATTATTATTAATCTCTGCCTCTCTTCCACAGCATGTCTTTTGTCCTGTCTCTCTCCACTCAGCCCAACTGGTCACAGCAGATGACTGCCCCTCCCTGACGCTGGTTCTGCTGGAGGTTTCTTCCTGTTAAAAGGGAGTTTTTCCTTCCCACTGTCACCAAGTGCTTGCTAATAGAGGGTCATTTTGACTCTTGGGTTTTCTCTGTTATTATTGTAGGGTCGTTACCTACAATATAAAGCTCCTTAAGGTGAGCGTTATACTATATACTATATCTGCATGTAGGCAAGTTAAGATACCATTGTTATACATTCTTATATCTCTGTGCTCAGAAGAACAGGATAGATTATGTTGGGGACTGATTAATCTTTACACAGCTGCAATGTTGTTGTGTCCCTGTTATTGAGACAAAACCTTCCCACTTGCTTTAACCTATGGCTTTCATCTTTAAAAATGTTGGAGGGATGTCTGAAACTCCTCCAGTATCAGTGAGAACTTTCAGGAAAAGCGGCTGCATGCCTGCTCTTGGAAAAACATTTCCCACTTAGCAAGCAGGAAGGGCGGCAGCCAAAATAAGGCCAACTGGGTCCAACATCCTGTGTTAACTGAAAGTTCAAAATAACAATGAGGGATCTGCTCTTGTGGGTCCTGCAGTCTGCATGTCAAATGGATACAACAAACTAATCTGCTAAAAGTATTCAAGTTACTGACATATCTGACTGTGAGGAAGTTCATCCCAAGTGCATACCATAGTTTATCTGTCCCCACAGAGTAATTATATCTCACGGCAAGGCCATGCTCACATTCTAGGAGCCTTCACTGACCAAAGCATGTATGGAAAATGTTCTATGTCTCACTAAAAACCAAGAAATACACATGCATGCAAAGGTTTGTGAGCTCAGCCCTAATAATTCAAGTCAATTCAGTTTTATTTATATAGTGCCAAATCACAATAAACTCCTCGCCTCAAGGTGTTTTATATTCTAATATAAAGACTGTACAGCATGGGAACCCCCCAGCAGCCTAGACCTATAGCAGCATAACTAAGGGGTGGTTCAGGGTCACCTGATCCAGCCCTAACTATAAGCTTGATCATAAAGGAAAGTTTGAAGCCTAATCTTAAAAATAGAGAGGGTGTCTGTCTCCCGAATCCAAGCTGGGAGCTGGTTCCACAGAAGAGGGGCCTGAAAGCTGAAGGCTCTGCCTCCCATTCTACTTTTAAGTATCCTAGGAACCACAAGTAAGCCAGCAGTCTGAGAACAAAGTGCTCTATTGGGGTGATACGGTACTATGAGGTCTTTGAGATAAGATGGGGCCTGATTATTCAAGACCTTGTATGTGAGGAGAAGGATTTTAAATTCTATTCTAGATTTAACAGGGAGCCAATGAAGATATATATATTGTCATGGTCCCGGGCCGGTGGCCCGGTGTCTATTGTTTTGTGTTTTAGGTCTGCGTCCTTGTTTCCCTGGTGTTTCCTGTTTTATTTTGGTAGTCTTGTGGTCTCTGTGGGTCCTGTTCAGTTTTGCTTCCTCCTGTCTCGTTTGTGTAATGTGCCTCACCTGTGTTCCCTTATGTGTATTTAAGTCCGGTGTTTCTGTGCCTCGTTGTCGCGTCATTGTGGTTGTTCCCTGCTGTCTTCCCTGCGTCTCTCCCTATCCAGTGTGTTCTTTGTGAGGAGAGCTTCCGTCCGTGTTTTTGTGTTCTGTAAATAAAGTGAGTGTTAACAGCACCATCCCGGAGTCTGCATGTGGGGTCCTTCCTCCTTCCTGCCTGCGCAACCCTAACATATATATATATATATATATATATATATATATATATATATATATATACACAGAGACACACACAATATGACGACTAGAAAAAGACAGCATATTTCTCCCATATTGGCTTCTCTTCATTGGCTCCCTGTTAAATTTTTTTAAAAATTCCAGCTCGCCCCTATGGGTGGTCTATTTTGCCCTCCAAGCTCGGGTCCTATACCAGAGGCCTGGGAGCTTGAGGGTCCTGTGCAGTATCTTAGATGTTCCCTTGGGGGCGTGTCCCATTTTGACCTCGGGACTTCCATGTCATACTCGGCACAGATGTTCCTGTATACTATGCCGGCCACTTGGTTATGAAATTCCATGTATGCCCTGCCTGCTAGCATCTTGCACCCTGCTGTTATGTGCTGGATTGTCTCAGGGGCATCTCTGCACAGCCTGCACCTGGGGTCTTTACTGGTGTGGTAGACCCCAGCCTCTATTGATCTTGTGCTCAGAGCTTGTTCCTGTGCTGCCATGATTAGTGCCTCTGTGCTGTCTGTTAGTCCAGCCTTGTCCAACCATTGGTAGGATTTCTCTGTATCGGCCACTTCTTCTATCTGCCGGTGGTACATGCCATGCAGAGGCCTGTCCTTCCATGATGGTTCCTGTTCTTCCTCCTCTTCTTTCTCAGGTTTCTGCTGCCTGAGGTACTCACTAAGCACATGATCCTTTGTGGCCATCTTCCTGATGTATTCATGGATCGTTGTTGTTTCATCTAGGAGAGTGGTTCTGACACTTACTAGTCCTCAGCCACCTTCCTTCTGCTTAGTGTACAGTCTCAGGGTGCTGGATTTGGGGTGAAACCCTCCATGCATGGTAAGGAGCTTTCTTGTCTTAACATCAGTGGCTTCTATTTCCTCCTTTGGCCAGTTTATTATCCCAGCAGGGTAACTGACAACTGGCAGGGTGTAGGTGTTGATAGCCCGGATCTTGTTCTTCCCATTCAGCTGACTCTTCAGGACTTGCCTTACTCTCTGCAGGTACTTGGAGGTAGCAGCTTTCCTAGCGTCCTCTTCATGGTTCCCATTTGCTTGTGGGATTCCAAGGTACTTGTAGCTGTCCTCAGTGTCTGCAATGTTGCCTTCTGGTAGTGTAATCCCCTCAGTTCTGACTACTTTTCCTCTCTTAGTTACCATCTGACTACACTTCTCCAGTCCGAATGACATTCCGATGTCATTGCTGTAGATCCTGGTGGTGTGGATCAGTGAATTGATATCTCATTCACTCTTGGCGTACAGCTTGATGTCATCCATGTACAGGAAGTGGCTGATGTTTGCTCCATTCCATAGTTGGTATCGTAGCCAGTCTTGCTTATTTATCTCCAGCTCCTGTGATGACCTCACAAACACCCAGGGATCTGAGGTGCTCTGTTTAAACCCTTTAAACCCAAGATCCTTCATGAACTGTGTGAATTCTTTGTTCCAACAACGAGGAGACTGTTTTAGTCCGTAGATTGATTTTTTTAGCTTGCACACAAGGTGCTCCTGACCTGGTTTGATGTATCCCTCAGGTTGTTCCATGTATACTTCTTCCTCCAGGTGTCCATTTAGGAATGCAGTGACAACATCCATTTGATGCACATGTAGGATTTCTGGATTTCTTGTCTCTCTTCACTTCGAATAAAGGCAAAAAATAATTTTAAAAAAAAGTCTAAGAGACATTCATTTTCTGAAAACCAAACTACTGCTCGATCTAGTAGTAACTTCACCATGATCGATGGGACAGTTTCTCTGATGCCACAAAATCCGTGTTTCCAGTTTGAGAAAAATAAAAAGCTGGACCATTTTTCCATTTCCTATTCTTTGTAAATTTATGTTTTAATTTCAAATGGAATAAAAAGAAATATAGTTCATTTTACATTGTATTGATTTGGAGTATAAAATGAAAATTCAGAAATTATCAGTTTTTAGTTTTTTTTTAAATATACGTTTTGAAAACGAAGAACGAATAACCAATCTGTATTTTGTTTTTCCATATCGGTTTTCAAAATGGAGAAATGAATGACCAAAAAGTACACAGACCCCCAGGACACACTGGAGAGATTATATTTGTCGGCTGGCCTGGGAATGCCTTGGGGTCCCCCACTGGATGAGCTGAGGGAGGTGGCTGGGGTGTGAGGTCTGGCCTTCTCTGCTTAGGCTGCTGCCAACATGACCTGGCTCTGGATAAGCAGAAGAAAATGGCTGAATGGATGGATTATTAATCTCTGGCTCTCTTCCACATTGTGTCTTTTGTCCTGTCTCTCTCCCCTTTGAAGCCTAATCTTAAAAATAGAGAGGGTGTCTGTCTCCCGAATCCAAGCTGGGAGCTGGTTCCACAGATGAGGGGCCTGAAAGCTGAAGGCTCTGCCTCCCATTCTACTCTGAAGTATCCTAGGAACCACAAGTAAGCCAGCAGTATGAGAACGAAGTGCTCTATTGGGGCTAACGCTAATGCTAATTAATAAGCTAATGGTAACTGCTAAATGCCACTCCTGCTTGTTAATTGAGTGATGGGACCTGTGATGTAACTGGAAAGCACCTCTGAAGCCTAGGCAGTAATCAGTTATTGTGGACATGTAGTTACGTGTTTCGAGGTGCAGTCAGGTTAGGTTCAGGGAGGATTTTCAGTTAAGTACGGACCAATGCAGAACTCTAAATCAGGACTTATTAGATCGATAGAGTGATAATTTTTGCATAGAATCCAGAAGAGTTACACTTATATATCATGCATTTAATGTGTCCCAGAGTGCAGTTTCCTTCCAGTAATGGGTTTGCAGAAATCACATAAAAAGCATACACAACAAAAACATAATCCAGATGTTTTAACGATCAACTGCTAAAAGCATTTTCTATTTTTAGAATATCAGCCACCATGTTGTGAGCATAAACTATCATGTTTTTAATGCAACAACAGGAAGTGACATCATCTTGCCAGGAACTGTAGTTTTTTTAATTTTTGGAGGCCTTTCACAGCTCCACTGGTGCTGGAAACTAATGTCTGACTATGGCTTTCTGAATACAAGTGTAACCTTAGTTATGGCACGTATTTATTTTTGGTCACATTTAATTTGTGTGGTTTAGAATATAAATTTGTGTTGCATATTAAGTTTTGAAATATTCATGATTTTATCTAATTGAGTTTATTATATAATTCATTATCATGTGCCTCATCTTATAATTTTATGTGTAAAATTTAAGTTAGTTATTATTGAACCTTGTAACAAGTAATTTTAGTTCCTACCTTGTACTGTTTATGGTGGGACTGTTTTTGGTGCAACATGGGGTTTTTTTCCCGTGTGGTGTGCGTTGGAGTGATGACGGAGTACAAGTTGAGATCAGGATTAATTGTAACCCGCCATACACCCACCGCCCGAGAAGGAGAGAGACCGGAGAACGCTACCTCAACCAGAAAACAGGGTTACACAAGTAGAGCTGCGACCATCAAATATTTTAGTAATCAAGTATTCTATTGATTACTCCATCAATTAATCAAGTAAGTGTAACAGAAATAATTTTTCATTTCAACAGTTCATCAGCATATTTTAACTTCCGTACTGCAGATGTTTCTCTGTGTGAAACAAACAGGGTGGATGGAGCAGCTACAAAGTCCTCTGTTCTTCATGCTGCTGATCAGGGGGTGGATGAAGGACCTCCACCTGTTTCCCAGTAAAGGCCTTAAGGTGGTTACAGGAACAAGAGCTCCTTTCCCTCCACCTGAGCTCTCCACCTCTTTGCTTGCTGTGCGTGTAGAAACCTGTCCGCGATGATCCACTCTGTTAAAGGGTCGTTTTTTCCAAATGATGGAAATCAGTTGCAGCAACGAAGACCTAATGTGGATGAAATGCTGATGACACCTGAGCTGCAGAGTTAAAAGGAAACATCAAAGCAACAAATTTGTGTCGAGGATTTTTAATAATCAAACTGAGTTACTCCAAGAATCCTTGCAGCCCTAAAATTTGCATTAAATTTTCAGTTTGTGTATCAAAATAAATGAAGGTTGGTATTTACCTTTCATGCTGGGATTTTTTTGTTGAATAGGAAGCCTGAAATTTTGCATTGATCTTCATTTTTCCTCTTACTTCTCCTCACGTTTATGTCGGTTGTCATTTTAATTTCTATAGCTCACGAAATCAAGCGCACACACGACCGTAGTGGGATCAAACATGCACATAAATGAATGAAAGTGCCAGTGCTCTGTGGTAGATTGCAAACTGCGGTGAAATGATACAGGCGCAAGAAGTGATAAAAGCAGCGACCTAGCCGGGGCGGAGTCTGCAGGTGCGCTCCTGGGAGAGGGCGGAGGAGCGCAATCTTTGTTGGATTTGAATCAGTACGTTTTACATCCAATGAAAGCAAGGATGTTAATAAATAAACTGGACAATATTCTGGCAATTTAGTGATATTTCCACAGTTGCGGTCTCGGCTGGTCTTGAAATAAAATCCCAAGTCCTCGATGTCCGAGTCCATGACAAGATCGAGACCATCAACAAGTGGTCTGGAGACCAAGACCGACCTCGAGTACTACAGCACTACAGTAGGGAAATGACTGCATTTACATTTTTGAAAAAAGGCAGTTTGTTCTCTAAATAATAACCTCACCATTGCCTATAAAATCAAATGACTTAAGTTTAATGTAACTTTAACATAAGAACCAGATAAAAAAAAAAAAAAAGCTCTTTTAAAGGAAAAGTGTCCAGTTCGGGTCCTCTACCAGAGGCCTGGGAGCTCGAGGGTCCTTCGCAGTATCTTGGCTATTCCCAGTATTGCACTCTCCTGGACAGAGTCTCAGATGTTGTTCCAGGGATCTGCTGGAGCCACTCTCCCAGTTTGGGGGTCACTGCCCCGAGTGTTCCGATTACCACGGGGACCACTGTTACCTTCATCTTCCACATCCTCTCCAGCTCCTCTCTGAGCCCTTGGTATTTGTCAGGCTTCTCGTGTTCCTTCTTCTTGATGTTCCCGTCACTTGGTATTGCAACATTTATCACTATGGCCTTCTTCCTTTGTTTGTCCACCACTACGATGTTGGTTAGCCTTCACAACTTTGTCTGTCTGTATCTTGAAGTCCCACAGGATCTTAGCTCTGTTGTTCTCAACCATCCTTGGGGGTGTGTCCCATTTTGACCTCGGGACTTCCACAAATGTTGCTATGCCAGCCACTTGGTTATGGCGTATGCCCTGCCTGCTAGCATCTTGCACCCTGCTGTTATGTGCTGGATTGTCTCATCTCTGCACAGCCTGCACCTGGGGTCCTGCCTGGTGTGGTAGACCCAGCCTCTATTATCCTCAGAGCTTGTTCCTGTATGTATATATATATATATATATATATATATATATATATATATATATATATATATATATATATATATATATATATATATTCCTTTTGAACTACACAAGAAAGGTAAATCTTAAAAATAACTCAAAACTCAGGAATTCAAAAATAAATACAAAATTCAAACTTGAGCAGAAACCCACAGAGCAACATTATTACTGACCAATGTCTCTTTACAACATGTTACTCAAAGTTGGGTTAACTTTTTACATCATAAATAAGGCAAATGAACACCAATTGATTATGTTTTTATTTTTTTAATATCAGACCCATTGATGTGGGTCCCTATACTGATCTGTACCTAAGGTATGGTGGTGCTATCCTTCAAAAACAGAAAACAGTCAACACTGACCCAGACAGTGGTGTAAGAAGGAAAAATAACATACAGTAATTTTTAAAATGCTCTTCAACAGTTACAGTCACTCCATTTCTGTCAACTTTCTTTTCAAAGGTGTTATTTTGGTATTTTCACAATTAAATTATATGCTATGTTTAAACATTCTAGATGGTCTAAAGTAGCACCAATTTAATTCATTAAATTTTAAAATAAATAAAATGATCAGGACCTTTTGAAGATAAAAATGCATGAGATAGTTACGGCATCATCTGCATAAAAGTCATGGCTTGTGTAAGAGCGGTATCTTATTAATGTTGCAGGAGAAAGTGCAGTGTAGAGCCAGCAAAAGATTCTACATCATCTCAAATATATTTGCTGTGGCAAAATAGTTAAATAGTTCTTGGGATATGTTTGAGCAAAGGGGGGTTGTGAAGTAGTCCAGTGGAGGCAGACCAGATGCTGTGCTGTGCTCTGTATAAGGGCTGAGAGGAGGAGTGTGGCAGACTGCAGCACCTTTCTTTTAGTGATGTTACAAGATAAAGCTGTGTGCTTCAGTTTTACATCACGTCATTCTCTCCTTGTTTTTCCACTGTGAAAGAAACAATAGCATCATAGGTGGGTGGTTATAAATATGTGCCACGGCTTGCAAATATTCAGACCTCTTCTGAAAATGTGGTGGAAATGGAACTGTAGGGAGGATGGGAAGTGATCTTTGCTTATCACATCCAGAGGGAGAGAGGATGTTTTCCCATTAGTGTAGTCATTAAACATTTAATCTCATTTTATTCTACAAGTACACTGCTCAAAAAAATTAAAGGAACACTTTGAAAACACATTGTTTGATGGTAATGATGGCAACGTCCTGGGGTCCTGGGGGATCTCCTCCCAGATCTAGACGAGGGCATCGCTGAGCTCCTGGCCGAATGTCATTGATTTTCTGTGGTAGGCACAATGGGATTTCCTTAGCGTTTTATATTACCTATAATTATCCCTGCTGGTAATTTGCTACCATTACATACAGTGAGGGAAATAATTATTTGATGCCCTGTTGAATTTGTAAGTTTGCTTACTTACAAAGAAATGAACAACATCTCTTTTTATTTTGGTATTTTCATTTTAATGGTGAGAAGCCAAAGATAAACCAAATATCCAGAAAAAACACATTACATCAATTTATTTGCACATCATTGAGTGAAGTAAGTGTTTGATCCCCTACAACCCAGCTAGAGTTCTGGATCCCAAAGACTGTCTGTGTGCTGCTGGAGCAATCAGTCAATCAATTATAGAGGTGTATAGAGCACACCTGTCCACAGAATCAACCTTTCTACCACCATGGGCAAAACCAAAGAGCTTTTAAAGGATGTCAGGGACAAGGGTGTAGACCTGCACAAGGCTGGGGTGAGCTACATGACCATCAGCAAGAGGCTTGGTGAGAAGGTGACAGCTGTTGGTGTGATTATGGGAAAAATATAAAATGACCATCAATCACCCTCAGTCTGGAACTCCATGCAAGACATTGTCTCAAGGGGTGAGGATGGTCATGAGAAAGGAGTTGGATCAGCCCAAAACTACATGGGTGTAGTTTGTTAATGATCTGAAGGCAGTTACGACATCAGTCACCAAGATCACCACCATAATGGATTTAAGTCAACAAGGTTCTCTCCATCAAGTGTTAAGTCATGTTTTGCTTGGGGGTTACATGGACTTGCAAGTCATATTTATAACTTTCTACTGTTTTTACTGGAATTTTGGTTGATATTCTGTCTCTCTGTTAAAGTGAAACTACCATACAAATTAGAGACTGTTCATTTCTTTGTAAGTGAGCAAGTAGGGGACCATATAATTATTACACCCACTTTATGCTTGGTGTCCAAGTATCCTAACAGCAGTAGATTTGGCATACTTTTGCAAATCCTTTGCAGACACATCTGACAACGATATCTGCATGTAGGCAAGTTAAGATACCACTGTTAGACATTCGTATATCTCTGTGCTCAGAAGTACAGGATAAATCATGTTAGGGACTGATTCAAAAAGGGGCAGGTCATTTTATTTTTCAGTTATTACACTTTGCACGGCTACAAATGTAGTTGTCCCTGTTAATGAGACCAAACCTTCCCGCTTGCCCATGTATGACCTGTGGCTTTCAAAATGTTGGAGGGATGTCTGAAACTCCTCCAGTATCAACTTTTAAGGAAAAGCTGGCTGCGTGCCTGTTCTGAGAAAAACATTTCCCACTCAACAAGCAGGAAGTGCGGCAGCCCAAAGAAGGCCACCTAGGGCCAACATCCTGTGTGAACTGAAAGGATGTCAACCAAACACAATAACAACAGTAAGGGATCTGCTCCTGTGGGTCCTACAGTCTACATGTCAAATGCATTCAACAAACTAATCTGCTAAAAGTATTCAACTTGCTGATTCCACATATCTGACTGTGAGGAAGTTCATTACCAGTGCATCTCACAGTTTATCTGTCCACACAGAGTAATTATATCTGACTGCAGGGCCATGATCACACTCTAGGAGCCTTCACTGACCAAAGCATGTATGGAAAATGTTCTATGTGTCTCATACACGTATACGTATACAGACATACAGAAAGATAGTGAAGTGCTCTATTGGGGTGATACGGTACTATGAGGTCTTTGAGATAAGATGGGGCCTGATTATTCAAGACCTTGTATGTTAGGAGAAGGATTTTAAATTCTATTCTAGATTTAACAGGGAGCCAATGAAGAGAAGCCAATATGGGAGAAATCTGCTCTCTCTTTCTAGTCCCTGTCAGTACTCTAGCTGCAGCATTTTGGATCAGCTGAAGGCTTTTCAGGGAGTTTTTAGGACAGCCTGATAATAATGAATTACAGTAGTCCAGCCTAGAAGTAATAAATGCATGGATTAACTTTTCAGCATCACATATTTGTGATAACTATTATGACCTTAATGCCAAATTAATGAGAAAAGATTTGTGGATAGCACTAAAATCTTTTATAATGTTTGGGAGTATGTTTAAGAGCCAAGGGTCCGTGCCAATGCCTAACAAGTGTGAGCTGGATTCCTGAGCTGTTTGTAGTTAATCATACTGCAGTCTGTAAACATTCCTGTGTGAGAGATTGTCAGAAAAAGAGCTCTAGCAGCTCAATTGGTCCTCTCAGCATACTTTTAAATATTTATGACAACCAAGCAGACAACCAGAGAAGGTTGTTCTCAGGTCAGCTGCTGTGACAGACCAATTAAAGAGACAGCACTCTGCCAAAAGGAATTACACAACCGGCAAGCTTTTTCAGACACTCCCACCATGTCCTGATCTATCAGATCTAAACTGTGAAAGAAAAATGAGAGTGCTCAGTGCTTTACAAACTCCAGAAAACAAAACAACAAAAAACAGATGTGGTGCTAAATCCAGCAGGAAAAACAGGCCTCTCTTACTAGTGAGTGAAAGCAGTGTGAGGGCATGACTAGTTAAGGTAACTGTCGGCTGGCAGGTTGGACCAAGGAGAAGACACAGCAGTAACAAATAATTGGGTTTATTTACGGGGATGACAGGTGGGGGGAAATAAGATGAGAGCTTGGAGAGTGCGAGTGAGATGGCAGGTCACACACATGGAAACTATCTGGCAGCGAACCCTCATCCAAGCTCATCCTACAAGGTGGCCACAGGTGCCACCTGCAAACCATATAAGAAACACCACACACACATGCGGGGCCCTGAGAGTAACAAATTATTTATATAGAGCAAATACTACTTCATTACTTTGCATTCTGCTCTCTTACAGAACTATTCAGTGCTCGTTTTACTCTTCAGACAAAGTTGTAGGCATTCTCTGCAGTTCAGTGTCCGAAACAAGCCAGTTTGGACAAAGCCTGTGTACAAATGTGTTATAAGGCGAACTCAAGACAAGGGCCCAAGTGCAGACACTGAAGAACCTTTATTTACAACTGTGGTGAAATATACACATAAACCGTAAATTACTGGCAAACACTTGAAGACTTGGGGGGTGCTCTGAGCAAAAAGCTCAGTAAGGTTCCTAAAGAGCACAAACAAAAGGAATGGGACTGGTCTGTCCTCTGGAAGTAAGGGCCATAAGGTGCTGGATGCAGCATGAGTCTGAAAGGGAGGAAAGGAGAATTATGAACTGTGCTAAGGTGGAGGTGTCCTGACAGAGAGAAGATCCTGAAGGAGGACACAGACGTCAGAAATAAACCTCACAACGAGGCAGTTCCCTGGAGAGAGACAAAACCCTAACCCAAAAACACGAAGGTAGTTATGCTAGAAACAACAAGAGCTACCACTGGAAGGTAGTTGTGGAGGTTATACAGGTCCTTGATGATGCTGATAATGCACTGGTGTGCCAGGCCACAGCATAGAAGCAAAACTCCACCCAAAGGGAGGAGAAGAGGCCCAACCCTCACAAACCCAGGAAGAAAAAACACACCAGCACCAGCCATAGCAAAATGACTCTCTGGATTAGGGGTTGTTACTAAGTAATGTATTAAATAATACTCACTTTTGTAAAAAGTAATGAAGTACTATACGTATTTACTCCCTGTAATGAATTTCCTCATTATGGACAGGTTCTTTCCTATTCTATACTTGAGCACCCAAAGCACTTCATACAGCACGTCTTCATTCATTCATACAAGCCACTTTATACGACATCTGAGTGCTTCTGTCTAACATTCGCACTTTGACGACGGCATCAGGAGCAACTTGGGGTTCAGTGTGTTGCACAAGAGTACTTTGGCATGTAGACCGGAGCAGCCAGGGGAAAAAAAGGGGAAGAGAAAAATGACTGTGTTCCCATCTGATCTAGAGGTCATTACAGGGCTGAGGAATTCCAGTGTTCCAGGAACACATGGTTGCTTTCAAACACAGGGTTGCTTTCAGAGGGTGAAAGTCATTTAGGATTGGGTCCTCCTTGCTGTATTGACTGCCCCGCCAAATCATGGTGAAAAAGTTTAGATTTGTGGTGACAATAGCATCTACAGTAGGGATTAAGCAGAGTAGTGATTAAACACACCAGCTAGAGGAGCTATGTGAACATGGGAAATAAGTCTAGTAAAGCAAACCCTAACCCTAATGAAGGATGCAGATTTCATGTCTCCAAATGTGGTTTATATGAAGGGAAAATCTGGGGAGAGAGCCATCAGTGTTATGCATGTTTGGGTAAAACGTTTTGGGTCCCCAGGAGGAAAATTTAGCATGACACAGCTGAAGCAGCTGGAAGAGGAACCAGATCACAAAATAAGAGATAAAAACAGAAAAACAGTCTCAGAGAAATTCTTGTTTGTGTCTTTCCTTAGAGCCTCAGTGTGTCAGAGTGGATCACAATCTCGACTGCGCCCCTCAACCTCCACCTTCACTGCAGCCATGTGACAGAGATGGACACCATGCAGCATAGGCAGATTCTTCCAGTAACTCAGTGCCAACCTGAGCCACCTCCGCCTTTTCTCCAATATTTGGCCACATCCATCAGTGATGTGCAGAACCTCCAGCTGACCTTCAAATGCCTGGTTAAAGTGGTAGCTGCTATTGGACAGCCAGTCTGGATTTTCAACTTTGGTCAGGGCCACAGATCAATGAAGCCATGATCCATTCACCATGCCCAAGAGACTAGCTAGAGGTTTCTGAGGAGCTGGTTCTTTTCTGCAAAGAATTCAGCCCTACTGTGGCTGGGCTGAGGCACCTGCTGGTGCTAAAGTCTCCTACAGGAGAGGTCCACAGACAACAATGTGATTTGGATGATGATAACAATCAGACATATAGGGAGGCCATAACAGCCCTATGTAGTGCATTAGAGAAGGTGCTTCCTCCACATACGGACACTGCAAAAATCTCTGCATGCAAGGTCAGATTGGAGGAAGTCAGATGTTATCCTGCTCATATTGAGAATAACCTCAAAGCCCAGCAGAAGAAGAAAAGAGAGCAAAATGGATAAAAGGACTCCTCATGGTAACCCTACTCATCTACCAAACTCCTGCTGGAGGAAGAAGTCGTCCAAGCACCAGTGGATGCAATCACAGGGGCAGGGGGAGAGAAGCACAGGATGCTATGACTGAAATGGTCATTTCCAGTTCAATCAAAGGGGGCATTGGCTAAAGACTGCCCCAACAAGGACAATGCTGCTGGTGGCATTGCTGCTTCTCCGTGGTGGATTTGGTAAATGCTTTTTTTGTTCCAGTTCACCCAGACAGCCAGTACTGGTTTGCCTTTACTTTTAAAGTGGACGGTTATGCACATACTCGCCTGTGTCCCTGCTGCTGTGAGGCTCCCCCATTTATATATGTGTTATATATATTTTATATATATGTTAAAAATAAATTTGGAATCACTGCAACTCGTGAATGGTGCACCTCTCTTTCAGTGTTTCATAACAAGATCATGGAGGGAGACAATGACCTGTGACTGTTTTTCAGCAAAGCTTGATCCTGTTTGCCTCACAGCAGCTGAATGCAGCCATGATGGCCTCACATGATATTGTTGCTGACTGTGATCTAACCGTGTTTGCTCTTCAGTTTTTCTTATTCTTTTAGAGCAGAAAACATCACATATGTCAACATCACACTGGTTCTTCCTGACATGCCAAACATCAGTTAAATATAATGTTTTAGATCCTGCCACACTGCTGCCAGAAGCTTTTGCTGTGTGTCAACCTCACACTAGCAACACTGACCCAATTTCCACAGGGACTGCCAGAGCAGCAGCTGAGTGGGAGGTGTCTCTCCCTCTCTCTCTCTCTCTCTCTCTCTGTCACACACACACACACACACACACACACACACACCTCCTTGCTGACACTGATACATCAGGCTAACTCACTGCTATGCAGCAGGTTTCCACTGATGCTGAGAAACAACACTGGAGGACGGTACCTGGTATGGGCCTAAGGACAAACCACGTTGGGCCAAACATTTCTGCTCCATTATGCTAAACTGACTCATGGGTTAGACCATTTGTCAAAAAGGGGATTGTTTGATCTGATTTAGCAGAACTGCTTCACTAAAGGCTTCACTACTTATGGACAAAACGTTTGTGAGTCATGCCTTATTTGTGCAACACATAATTCTGGGAGAGACATGCCACTGCCCCGACCTCTGATAAACTATTTGAACATGTCGTGATTGATCATTTGATTGCTTCTGTACCATTTCAATTTAGTTTCAATCAGTTTGAAAATGTTAAATATTCAGTTTTAGTCTTTGTTTAATTATTATTGTATGGCAGGCATATGCCACGGGCAAACTTTAAGAAACTCAGTACATGTCAACCTACAATCATGGCAAAGGGTGCATTGCCGCCTATCTGCTGTGTCTATTTCACACTTTACCTCTCATAGAGGTGAAATGTACATGCATGCTGAATTAGCTGTATGGAGGGCAGATCTACATAGATATCAGCCATCTAGCTTGCTGGCTGTAAATAAAATATCACACCCTGGTGGTACAGAAAATTACTGCACCAGGCCTATGCTTCATTTCATTCCTTGGACAGGCAAAGCATGACATCCATAAGCTATCACGCCTGGATTGTGTGACTGCTTGTCCTCCCTATTTCTATGCTGGGACTCTGCCTTGGTGTGATTATGTGCTCCAGTGTGTGCTTGTGATTCTGGCTCTTTTTCTCTCTTGTGATGTACCATCTCTTAGGTTGGTGGTGATGAGGTTGACTGATCTTTCTTTTTCAGCCCAGTTGGTTAAGAGTACACCTGACACAGAGCGGCAGCCTCTGAATGACATGTCCTCAACCTCTGATTGGATACCACCGTATTTTGATTTTGAAGGATTTCAGTGTAAAATTGATGTATTGTTTTTATTTTATATATCCTTATTGCTTGCTATACACCCAGGTATGCTTTCTGTATGACACATGGTGATGGCCTTGGTTGAACCTGTTGGGATTCTTGGGTCTGATGTGCCATAATTATACTTCTGTAATCAATAAATGATCAAAAGGCAAGAATATGATAGAAAATTATAAATTGTAATTGTTATTCTCTGTGTTAAGCTGACCTGATGCAATTTATCTATGCATGGTCTGAGAGACTTGTCCTTTTTCAATTCAATTCAATTCTATTTATATAGCGCCAAATCACAACAGTTACCTCAAGGCGCTTTTCTTGACAAAGAAAAAACCAGTACCCAATGGAGAGGAAGGAGGTCTGATGATAACGGTTTCCAGCGACTCCCAAATGTATCTCTACATAGCCTCCTGCTCCAGCTGTGACATGTGAAGGTGACTGGAAGGGAAGGGGGCCCCAGGCAGGAGGTCGATGGTGCAGTTGTAAGGTCAGTGAGGCGGAGGTAACAGGGCCCTTCCTTCCTTCTTGGGGGTCCTGCACTCTGCATGTCAAATGGATACAACAAAATATTCAGCTTTAAGTATTCAACTTTCTGATCACACATAGCTGACTATGAGGAAGTCAATCCCTTAATGTATATCCCACTTCATTAATCCCACAGAATTATATCTCACTGCAAGGCTTCACTGACCAAAGCATGTATAGAAAATGTTCTACTCCTCACTAAAAACCAAGAAATCTGCATGTATGCACAGCTATGTGAGCTTTGTGAGATCAGTAATAAAACCCACATATACTTAAAAAAAACTGCTCATAAAACACATCACAAGGAAATAATGCTGGACAACTATACTGATATGGACTGGGTAATGTCTTAGGAACAAAAAGATGCCACATCCATCAGTGGAAAAGAAAATTATCAACCATCAGAGGGCTGAATTCAAAGACTGAATTCAGACACCCCAAAAATCAAAATGAAAAAAGCAGTCTGAGATGGGGCTGTCTGAGCTGCAACCTGGCAGTGTTGGATGGACCAAAACATAACGTCCCAGAGGTGTTCTATAAGATTTAGGTCAGGCGAGCGTCTGGGGCCAGTCAATTCCTTCATCCTGCACAAATTGCCATATTCTTGCCACATATTCTTGCCACATGAGGCCAGGTAATGTTGTGCACCAGCACCAGGTCTAACAATGGGTCTAAGGATTTCTTCCCAATATGTAGGGTAGTCTGGGTGCCTTTGCAGACCATCATTGAGCCACCATCAAACCAATCTTGCTGAATGATGTTACTGGTAGCATAGTCTTCTTTGATGACTTCTCCAGACTCTTTCATGTCTATCACACGTGCTCAGGGTGAACCTGCTCTCATCTGTGAAAAGCACAGGGTGCCAGTGATGGATCTGGTATTCTATGGCAAATGCCAATCAGGCTCCATGGACAGTAGGCACAGGGCCCACTAGAGGCCCCCAGGCCACCCTCGCGAAGCCTGTTTCTGATTGTCTCCTGGAGACACAGAAGTAGTCCATTAGTAGTCATTTTTTCTCTGTGTCTGACCAAACTGTGGATGTTATTAGGTAAGGCTCCAGTCACACAGGTCAAGAGACTGTTTGCCGAAAGACTGGGAACCACTGGCTGCTAGTGAAAAATAAGCATGCCAGGACTTGTTGTTAATGGTTGATTGAAGCTACTATGAAACTGGCTGCTATAGCTCCAGTTAAACAGGCCTAGAGACTGGTCAGTAACCCATTGGTAACTATCAGTTGCTAGATTCCCCAAGAGGTTGGCAAATGGTTGCCAACCATTTTGCCAGTGCCTTAGTCATTAGCCAACTGCCTTTGTCACTAGCAGGTTGCCAAAGTTGCCAGTTTGTATGGAAGATGGCAACTTGTTTTATATGAAACATGCTGGTATGAATTAAGACACAACTTTTACTCTGAAAGCATGTGTTTTCTGTCCCCACTTGTGTAACACATTTTCAAGTATCATTATCACTCAGTGTTTAGTTGGCAAGTGTGCAGACAAGTCATAACTATTACATGGGCAACACTGGGACCTGAGGACAGAATTTCAGTCCACTGCATGCAAATGTGATGCCAATGACAATAAAGAATCCTTGAAGTAGGTGTCTTGTCTGCAATCTACAGACAACCATGACAGTCTGTTAGCAACCACAGTAATCATGAGACAACATGAAAGAGGTGGACTTGCTGATGTATTTAGATCATTGTCCTGTTGCATAACCTGACTTCTGTTGAGCTTCAGGACACAAACTGATATTCTCCTTTAAGATATTCTGGTAAGGAGCAGAATTCAACACCCTTTGTATTTAGTGTAGGCTAATAATTTTGGCGTCTAAACTATAGGTTATTGGGGTCAAGAAATTCGTTGAAGCCAGTAATGAGATTGGGCAGGGATTGCCTTTTAAGGAAATCCAAGATGGCTGCCAATATGGAGGCTATTTGATGATCACATTGAAACTGACTAAGATTGTTCTTGGACTTAAGGAATCCATTGAAGGCATGCATAAATAGTTTAAGGATTGCATCACAGGAAAATTCAAGATGGCGGCTAGTATTGTACCAAATCAACCGGATAATTCAAGATTTTGACACTATGTAACGAAACACATGTAAAACACTAAGTAGTTCAATCACCAATGTCACAGTTACAAGCAAATGTTTTTTCCAAGGACATCAGTGAATATTTAATCATTTTGTCAATTTGTCATTGTGTTTTAGGCATGTTTCTGCAAGAGGCAGTACTCAAAGGGGCAGTACGCAAAGGCCTCGTTTTATTGGAGGAAGACTATACAGCTCAGGTGGTGATTCAATTCAATTCAATTCAATTTTATTTATATAGCGCCAAATCACAACAAACAGTCACCTCAAGGTGCTTTGTATTGTGGGTAAAGACCCTACAATAACACAGAGAAAACCCAACAGTCAAAACGACCCCCTTTGAGCAAGCACTTGGCGACGGTGGGAAGGAAAAACTCCCTTTTAACAGGAAGAAACCTATAGCAGAACCAGGCTCAGGGAGGGGCAGTCATCTGCTGCGACCGGTTGGGGCTGAGTGGAGAGAGACAGGACAAAAGACATGCTGTGGAAGAGAGCCAGAGATTAATAATAATGATTAAATACAGAGTGAAGTATAAACAAGTAAATAAGGTGAATGAGAAGAAAC
>JAMQGT020014749.1:0-12735 GCA_024447675.2 Pterophyllum scalare | reverse complement strand
GCATGGCCTCGTATTGGAGAGAATCCTGCTGAGAGCCGTGATATATGATTAGGTAATCTTTGAAGCTTGCTGAGAATAATATTAGAAAACCAGCTCATGCAGTGTTCTGAATGTTCACCTTGTTCAATAAAGATTTACTCTTGTTTTGATAAAAATATTTGTATTGATACCAGCAGGTATCAAAGGGGAGTTGGATATTTTTATCGCTTTGATATTGATATTTTACTGTCATTATTCTGTATCATTTATTAGTACATATATTAATCATACACACCAGATTAATGGACATATATTATATTGTTTGTTACCTATACTGTCACTCACACACTGGAACACTGCATGAGTTAGGTGAGTGGAAAGGACTGAGGCCTGCTCGGCCCAGGGTCTTAGGTTTTTTCCTCTTAGTAGAGCTGCACTCATTCATAGTTAGAGTCTCACCTTTGGACACTGTGTTGCAAATATGAAGGTCATGTTGCTGGGAGCTGTATGTCCTGAAGTGGGGGTTGAAGTGCCACCTGAGTTGATTTAATAGTGCAAGGGAGTAAAAGATAAGACCGCCCTAAAAGTGTTACTAGTAGGGTGAATTTGTGGAACCGCTGTGCAGGGGAGTGCCTCTGTGGGAGGTATTTTCACATGGGAAAATTGTTTGTTTTGACACCTTCAGAGAACTGTGTTATGAGGTCTCTGCAAAGGGATCCAACTAGTGGGGTTCAAGTGGTTTGGAAGCTCCCTTCTATGTCCACTGGCCCTGATAACGGGGGGGGGGGTGAATTTGGGGCATAAAAGGTGGTGGAAAGTTGCAGCGGGGGGCTTCTTTGCTTCTTTCTTTTTTGGTCCTCTGGGACAAAGTGCTGACTCCATACGTGGGTGCTTCCACAAAGGATTTTAAAACTTGGCCCCTGATCACTCCTGATCGCTCTCTCCTGATGGGCACGTATTTCTGCATCCACTGGAAAATCGTGGAAACTCAAATACAGACTTTTTTGTTTATTATCAGGACAGCTTGAGCACACCTCAAAAACAGTGTCTTGATGACTGTGCCATGCTTGTTAGGTGGGCTGCTGCTGTGAAAGATGGACACAAGAAGAAAGCAAAAAGAAAACTGGATCACATCAGAACATGGAAATGGTTTGGCATATAGCTTTTAAGTCAGTATTTAAAACACTATTCTACACAACAGTAAAAGCAGCGATCGAGCCGGGGTGGAGTTCGCGGGGCGGGCTCCTGTTTGCTAAACGGAGTGACAGCTGAGCTCCGGGAGTGAAGCGGTGAAATCCTCAGCCCGGCGCGAGGGCGTCTCAGCCCGGCGCGAGGGCGTCTCAGCCCGGCGATCAACCGCCAGCTACAACACTGATTACATAACAGTTTTTCACACATATTTCCTCCAGATACATTCGGTATATGCCACACTTAATGCAACTCGACAAAGGTGCGCTAGTTAGTGGATTCAACATAAAGACAGGCGAACATTACACAAGCCTAGTTCATGCACTTTACCTGATGCTAGCATGCTATGCTATGCCACGGCACACAAGATAATATCGACCGTCCTCATAAGTTGTGTAAGACTTTCTTCTTTGAAAAGAGGATGGACACTTTAGTAGCTGTTAAACAGTGTAAATTTGTGAAGATTACTTACCATTCACTTTCTGCATTACCTCCTTTATTTTGTACTGTTGATGTCCTCTAACTGAAGCGAAGCAGCAAGCCCTGCAGTTCTGGGCAAAGTTCGGAGGTGGGAGGGATCAGAGTCTGCCGCTTTAGTCAGCGCTAACCAATAGGGACACGTCTTACGTCGTTCCTCCTTAGGCACCGCCCAGGATGTCATGTTCCCACCACTCAAAACTCTTTGAGTTCAACCAAAAACAGGGGGCATCAAAAGCAAAAACAGGGGGTGTCAAAAGCAAAAACAGGGGGCGTCAAAAGCAAAGGTTTGAGAAGTGTAAGCAGATGTTTCTGACATGCGCAAATAAAAATTTATGTTTTGCAAATAACCTTTTCTCTTTATGAGAAAAAATGAGTCATTTGAACAAAAAAAATAGTTTTATAGACAAAACTTTTTAAATATTTCATTACAATTCCCAAAGTTTTGACCACAATTTATTTTTTTGTTTGAGATCATTTTTTTTGATTGAATAATATTGAGACAAATTTAGCTCCATAGGGGTCCCGCTGCTGCTTGGTCTGTGGCTGCAGCTCGTCGCTGGCAGACGGCAGCAGTATCAGCTGTAGCGCTCGGCTTTGGGCCTGCAGCTTAAGCCATCTTTCTGAGGCTTAGTTTTAATGTGGGTTCATACCCAGCGTTTTAATAAGTGTGTGAGACGTTCACTGCCCCTAGTCTTGTTCATTTGTTTTTGCTAATTCTTTTTATCTTTCATTGATTGTGTTTTGATTTTGTTTCAGTTGCTGGAGGCCGTGGTGGTGGCCGTACTGGTGGCTTGGGTGGAGGTTCCCCCTACCCCTTGTCTTCGTGTTTGCTGTGATTGTCTGGGATTGGAGTCTTCACTCACAGGTGTGGTCCTCACGTCTCTGGGTGATTTCGTTTGCTTTGTTTTTTGATTGTTTTGGGATTTCTCCCCCCTTGCACTGGTCCCTGTCCCCATAGGGCCCCAGCTACTGGTAATAATTTTGTTGTTTTTGTTTCATGGCTTTTTGCATTTTAATAATTTTTCTTAAAATAAACTTGTACTGTTTTTAATATTGAACCTCATCTCTTGCCTCCTTAGTGGGCGAACTTGTGTGCTTTCAGTTAAATTATGAAATTCCCTGGGTGAAATTCCCAGGGTGGCGTTGTCAGGCAATCCATTTACCAAATTCTGGTTCTTTAATTTACTTACCTTCACATTACACTAACAATTATACCATTCCATCACACTCGCCCCTGCCACACTTTCTCAGTCACACCATCCAAATATTTCTCCTTCATGAAGAAGATGAGTCTCTGGTCTTTGTCTTTGGACTATTTCCACACATCAGTTTGAAGGTCACGACCTGACTCCCGATTGGTCGGCTCGCTGCATGAAGTAAAGGACGTGCTGGCTGACAATGGTTGTACCGATGGAGAACTGTCAGTGTCTCTTTTCACATATTGCCCGAATAAGAACGAGTACCATGGATCTGGCAAACTGGGCTCTGGATCGAATTTTCTCCACTATGAGATCACGGAAAGGGGAGCCTGCCTGTCCTAGTGGAACAGACCCGGTCGGATACGTCATTGACTCATGGAGTGTGTGGAGACCCGTGTGTCTTGCTGCCCTGTCAGTTGAGGACGTGGAAGACGTATACATATTCGGTCTTTTGGTAACAGGATCTCTTCTGTTCGGGCTTGGAGGATACCTGATGAATAGAAATTAAGAGAATCTGGGCAGCAGTTCGGCCCCTGGTGAGACTGCTTAACCAGACGGATGGGCTATGCAGAACCATACAGACTCAGACTCAGTACCTGTTGGACCTAAGCCGCAAGCTGGGTGCTCGCAGTCCAGCTGAGAACGTGCTCATGTTGTTCCCTTAAACAAGTGGAATAGTGACAGATAAATAAAGGGGTCGACATGCAGCTCTTGCCTTCACTCGTCTGTATTGAGTAACTTACAAATGTGAACAGGAGCTGAATAACAACCATGCAATATGGTGAGATGGTAGCACAAGCTAACACAGTAACAAAGTATGTTGGAAACTTTCCAAAGTAAGCATTCAAAATTCAACACATTCTCTCAAAATAAACAATAAGTAAACAATCAACTATGATATGTGTTACTGAGTTTAGGGAGTTTTGTGTGCAGTGATTACCTTAAACAAGGGGAATAGTGACAGATAAATGAAGAGGTCTTGCCTTCACTCGTCTGTATTGAGTGAGGGAAGGAATGCCCGGTTTCCCCTACTGAAATCTTAAGGCATTACCAGTGGATCAGTGCACAATCAATTCAGGCAAAACACTTACTCCTCAGCTCTGCATTTCCACCACATATTCTACACAGCAACACAGTCAAAACAATAATGAAATGTTGAGGTAAAAGGAACAAAATTATGAAAACTAAGCAGAATCAAATTTCTTGTCCACTACACTCACAGGTGAAAGGGTTTAGATCTGAGATAAGTACGTGTCTGCACAGCGAGGACGGTCACCAAGCAATTTGGACAGTTTGATTTACTGAGAGTGTCCCAGTGAACTGAAGGCTGTCGAGAAAATAACAAGGCAGTCTGTTCCAAAACATCTGCATTATCAGGAATTCGGCTCCCTTAGCCGGCCTTGAGGCTGGTAATCATATCTCTGCTGGTCGATATGTCAGCAGAGGCTCTCCCCCTCCCCTTCTCTCTGTGATTTGTCTGACCCTGGATCTGGTGTAATCATGACTGCTGATGAACACCATCACTATCGGCAAACTGTTTAGGTGGGGAGCTAGGTCCTGGCTCCATAATGCCCCTGACCCCCTCGTCTCTGTTGGCTCCCCGTACCCCCCCCCCACCACCACCACTACCATGTTGCTATCCCAGGCTCTTCTTGCCATGCTTTGATGTGCTGCTTGCTTTGCTGAGGTGTTTTTCTGGAACCTTGTAAGGTGCTCATATTGAACACAGTACGAGATGATTTTTTTGACCCTACCTACCCTACTGTACTCCTTCTGTTTTCCTGCCCTTGAGGGCAGCAGCCACAGATCCTTATCTCCCCTGTTTGTTTAGATTTTGTCTGTCCTCTTGGATGAGTGTTCTGGAATGCAGTCTCATTGTATGTCTTGACGTATAATGACAATAAATTCTTCTTGATTCTTGAACATCAGGGTCCACGGACAAACTGAAGCAGGGAGACGTTGGACTGAAGCTCCGAGCTCCTTATAACTCCACATCCAGATGCTCCATAACAGAAGGAAGCAGAGACTCTCTTCACTCTGACTGTTGGTCACTACAAACATGTTTGGATGTTCACACCTTCAAAAAGATGGACAGCAGCGTATCGGCTGCTTCTGTCATTTATTCACAGGCTGTGAAATGATGTGAACAGCAGACTGGAGCCCTCTGCTGGTGGAAGGTTACAATGACACCTTTAATGAAACATGTTTGTAAAAGCAGTGATTTCATAGAAGAGCCTCAGAGTTTTAGATATCAAAGCATGACTTTATAAACGGAGTGATTTTATTGGCTGCTGGGTTTGTCACTCTGAGGTATGGACAGAGAAACATCAGAGCAGTGATCTCAGGATTTAGTTTGTCCACGGTGCTCACAGGTACGTCAGTCCATCACACCTGACTGTTCTGCTGCTCCACAGGTGGCTGACGGTTGGAGGTCAGAGTAAATGTTAAATTTAAATGGACTAGTTCTTACACAGCACTTTTCTACTCTGAGCACTCACAGTGCTTATACAACATGGTTACATTCACCCATTCATACAAGCACTTCCATGATTATCTGAGCTAAGTGCTTTTTATTATCTAACATTCACACTCCAACGGTTGCATCAGAGAGCAACTTGGGGTTCAGCATCTTGCCCAAGGATACTTTGGCATGCAGCCTGGAACAGCCAGGAATCAAACTGCCAACCTTCTGATCAGTGGGTGAATGCTCACACAAAGCTGCTCATCGACTCGTTAGCTTAACCAGGGCTTCTCCTGCACGCTCACATGAAAGGCTGGTGTTGGCAGCGTCTGATCCATCTCAAAGGGGCGTCTCACAGGTCATGTGACTTTTCTTCCACAGACAATGACCCCTGTGCCTCCTACAGCAGAGACCTTATCTGAAGGTGATTACAGAGAACATTAAGAAGCAGAGGCAGCAGAGGAGAGCTGCAGAACATCATCAATCTGTTGGTTTAACAGGAACATTTGAATCCCACAGAATCAGTTTGTTGCTGAGTCGCTCTCAGAGCTGCAGTTTGTTTCTAAGGTGACGCTGCATCAGAGCTCTGACACTTTAAAGTGGATCCACTGAAAGCTTTAAAGCTGCTGTCCCACAGCCTGATGAAGGAGACGAAGCAGAGGGACATGAATGTGTGTGTCTGTGTGTGTGTGTGCAGCAGTGTTTCTCTGTCATGGTCCGGGGTCCTGTGGACCCCATGTTTTGTTCTGGGTTCCTTTTGGTTGTGGGGTTGGGTTGTGTTTTGTGTTCCAGTTCCTTGTGTTTCCCTGTGTCAGGTCTGCGTCTTTGTTCCCCCGTCTGACTTCCTGTTTTATTTTGATAGTCATCTGGTCCCTGTCTGTCATGTTCAGTTTTGCTCCCCCTTGTCTCGTCAGTATAATTTGGTTCACCGGTGTTTGCACTTCCCTCATTAGCCCTCCTGTGTTTTAAGTCCTGTGTTTTCTCAGCCTGTTGTCGTGTCCTTGTCATTGTTTCCCTCGCTGTGTGCGTCCTGTCTGTTTGCCCTGTTTTCTGGAGCTCTAGTCGAGTTTATTTTTGTTCTGCACTCGATGCCACTGGTCCTGTCCAGTCCTGCCTTTTGTTTGCTCTGCCAGCCAATAAAGCTGAGTTTGACTTTTTACCTCTGTGTGGCGTATCCTGCGTTACGGTCCTCTTCCTGCCTGCCACACAGCCGCTCCATGACATTCCAGCTGCACACTCGCTGCTGTTGGAGAGCAAATATGAACACACAAACACAGGCTCAGTCTGCACACAGAGGTGAGACGAGGTCAACACGGAAGGTTTAGGATGTTTTAGGCTCATAGATTAATGCTTACACAGCAATAAAACTGCTGTTTGCTCCCACGAGAGAAAATCATTTAATAAAACTCATCAAAGAGTAAAGTTACATCTAAATGTGTCTGTGTGTGTGTGTGTGTGTGTGTGTGTGTGTGTAATGTTAGTGCTGCAGGTTGTCATGTAAACTTGGCAGAATCACCTTTGTGGTAATTCCAGTGTGGTGTTGTTGCAGAGAGGAAGGCCTGTTCTGGCCTGCCTGACAGCTTCATCAGTACTCTGATTACTATCAGTGCTGTTATTGTCTCTGTCCTGTGTTGTGAGTCTGTGAGATCCAGGTGGTGCTGTTTCCAGCAAGGCTGTGTTGTTTTAAAGTGTGTGTGTGTGTTAGAGTCAGAGTAGTCCTCTTTGTATATATTCTAGCTACTGTAAATGGTGATGGCAGATGAAGCCTGTGTTATGAATGTATGTGTGATGCTAACAGCATGATGCAGTCAGTGTTTCAATCAACCCAGCAGGACCTGAGATGTTCCTGTTAAACTGCTGCAGTGTTTCCAAAGATGGGACACTGATTGTGCTGATGAATACGGGCTGATGCTGACTTTAGTCATTTTCATGGAGAATCACAGTTTTGTCTGTGTCTGTAACCTTCATCCAGCTGCTCCTTTCTGCTACACAAACATTAGATTACATTTAACTTTATTGGCACTGAAAGTTCATATTCACCAACAGCTCCACTGTAGCATCCAGTCTGAGTGCAAGCAGCATGTAAGGTGCTCACAATAATGCAATATTTAAATATGTGCATGCTGTATATGCACCTTTTCTATGCATGTGCATAATGATGTTCATGGTTCCCCCTGAGGCCGGGACCACCACACAGCTCCATGGAAGCAGAAACACCTCAAAGATGTCTGTGTGGAGGCCGGCTCAGCTCTGAGGACACATCATCCAAACATTGAGGGGAGCCAAATGGAGACCACTGGAATCGCTGTCTCCACCAGGTGCTCACAGGTGGGCCTCCACATGCTGCACCTGGATTTTTAGAGCCTCCATGAAGTCGGACTTCAACAGATGTGCTTAATCTGATCCTGGAGCAGCTTCACAGAGGATTCAGAGCCTTCACTTTGTCACATGTTGTTCTGCTGCAGCCTGATACTGCAGCTGTTCCCATTCATGTTGTTCTCCTTCATCTCCACTCAGGAGCCCCTGATGATGAAGTGACAGCAGAACTTGAGGATGTTCTCCAAAGAACAAAGTGAAATCTCAGCTTTCCTGAAGGATTCAGAGCTTCTGCACAAACACTTGAAATGGAGCTCAGGTTCCTCCCGTTCCTCTGGATGATGCTGAGATGTTTCTGCAGCCTGATTGGATCAAAGCTGTGAAGCAGCCTGGTTAGTGTGCGCACAAAGCTGCTCAGTCACACTGAGATGATGTGTGTCTGTCAGAGACATCAGTCAGTGACACATCAGCAGTGAAACGAGGTGTGCTGGAAGTGTGCAAACACAAAGTCCACGGGGAGGCAGGAACCCCGAAAATCCAAACACTGGAACACTAAAGGAACATTCACAACTTCCAAGAACTCGGAATCTGAATCCCAACAAGCTCAGAGACACCACTGAAGGAACTTCACAGCAACACAACTTCAAACCTCCAGGGCAAAGGGCCCAGAACCGAGGCACATTATTGATCCTCAGGAGGAGGTCAAAGGTCATTCAAAGCTTTTCTCCTTCCAGCTTCATCCATGTTTGTTTGTTTGTTTTAAATTCACGTGTTATGCTTGTTTTAACAGCTTATGTTGACTTAAAGATTTTAAATTAAACCACAAAAAGGAGCAAATGTTCGTTCTCCGTTTAACCAGCTGCTTTTCCACAGCTGTGCTTCGCACTGTCACGGTTGCTAGGCGACATGAGCTACACTGAGGTGAGGGCAGGTGGTGCCGATGTGAAGGCTAGACCGTCCAATTTCAGAGACGCTCACTTCCTGTCTTTGTGGTCTTTGTGGGCTGTGAAGGACCCGGTCTATGTAGGGCGGGTCCTTCGAAGGATGCGGCCCCTGAATTTGGACACAGTCTCTGTAATCAGACACAAGATGGAGGACAAATGTGACCTCTGACCCAGTCCCAGTGTGAGAGGCCTGTGAGGGATCAGAGCCGTCCTGTCACACATCAGTAAAAACAGCCTGAGAGCAGCTGACCCTAAAGGTCACATTAATGTTTGAATACACTCGATTATTCTGGAAGATTTGGGACACTTTAGTTCACTGATGAACTTTAACATCAATAATTAAAGTCATTCATTTAGTTTCCTTCTTCCTGTGAACTTCAGCCATTTCTCACACACACACACACACACACACACACACACGCACACACACGCACACACACAGACACACACAGACACACACACACACACACAGCACTGGTGATTTGTTGCTTAGTGTAAAATATTGAGATGTGAATTTAAAAACAAACAAACAAACATGGATGAAGGTTACAAAAGTATAACACAATAATACAAAACTATAACACAATAATACAAAACTAAAAAAAGATTTAAAAAATCCGGCGTGGAAATCTGATTTCTGAGTGTTTCTTTTCTCCAGTTCTCACCCAGAAGTTGTCCCCATACATGTGACAGTTTCCTGACAGTAGAGGGCGTGCTGCAGCTTATATCGCTGTCAGGTGTATTTTGGACATCTGCGGGATGGCAATGGGCAGTAGTGGTGTGCAATACTGTAAGCTTTGGGATTGATCGATACCAAGAAAATACAGGGCCAGTATCGCAGATACCGATACTGATACTTTTTAATAAATATGAAGAATTTACATGAATTTTAAGAGTTTTGTGATTTTTTTCTTTACTTTGGATCATTAATTAGTTAAAAGCCAAATTAGAATTGGGCAACGTTTATAGGTAAATAGAAAATACTTTATCAAAATAAAAGCTTTTGTTCTGAAACAATAGAACAGCAACAAAACAATTTTCCCCATACATTGTGATGTCTGGATTTTTTTCTTAAATAAAGTGTACAAAATGATCACTCAATAACAAATTAAAACTTTTTTCAGGTAGAGTATTTAGAAAGTATAATACAAAAATGTAATAAAAATATCCCTTCATTCCATAATTTTCTGTATTTTTTCTTAAATAAACAAGCTGTACAAAATTATCACTCCACAACATTATAAAACATTTACACTTCCGGCCCCGCCCCCTACTTCCGGCCTTCGGATTAATGTAAAAATATAAGACAATTTGGCCCTTTAATTTGCTTTTATTTTCAATAACTCCTTAATTGGAGGGGAAAGTGAAATATCAAAAAAGTAACTTAAAGGGCCAAAATGTCTACTTTTCAGTTTTTTTAATTGTTAAAAAAGTTTGACACATCCAATAAATTTCATTCCACTTCACGATTGTGTCCCACTTGTTGTTGATTCTTCACAAAAAATGTAAATTTTATATCTTTATGTTTGAAGCCTGAAATGTGGCAAAAGGTTGAAAAGTTCAAGGGGGCCGAATACTTTCGCAAGGCACTGTACATCTAAGAATATTTATTTTGGCCTGACGGAGCCTTGGTTAGCTCTATGGCATGTGATCAGTAAATGCTAATGTTAGCTCAAAGGAACTTTGTGGTATGTTTAAACACTTAAAGTACACTGAAATATGATTTAGAACTGAATGTTTCCAATATTATTTTGTGCAGATGTTTATGTTCTAAATAACATAAAATCTGTGAATAATTAGCACTTCATAATTTGTTATTATTTTGCCAAATTAAACAGGTTAATTGCAGTAGTCTGTACATCACAGATGATGCAAACACTGCAATATTTCCAGGGTCAGCAGGACATTTCTCCATCCTAAATCTTTCACATGGCAGTCATTATGAGGTCCATGGAGATCCAGTTCATGGTCCACTTCCTGCAGGCAGGGTCCCGACCCACTACTGGTATTCCATTTGCCTTCATGCACCGACCCTCACCTTCTGCTCTGACTGACACACCACGGCCTTCAGCTGGAACGCCACGAGCAAGCAACCTGTTCCCAGCAAGATCTTTCCAAAGGTTAGCTGTTTGAGATTCAACTTGTCTTTACTAGTAAAATCTCTCTACATCCATATTTTTAATCTTATTTTTAATGGTCTAATTCCTCCTCAGGTCTATCCATATTGCCAAAATAGTAAATGATGAGCTCAGCACTTCCAAAACAGTCATCATTGGCTTTTTGGAAGCTGAAGCAAATGTGGAAGGAATAACACAGAAGGTGAAGGATGCCTTGGGCTGTGATGAGCTGATTACCCTGAAAGACAGCCAAGGAAATGAAAGAGTGAGACTCGGAGGGCACAAGAAGGAAGCTAAGGGATCCAAAACTTGCTTCTTACATTTCACCATCAAAGTTATTAAATATAGAAATACATTGTCTTTTCCTAAGGTTCCCATTACTGGGAACAGAACTCCAGAAAACTGTGCAGTCTTTGAGGATGACTTTGTGGAGCTCCAGAATGGAAGAACATCTAAAGCAAGGTAATGTATGTAAAGTCAGACTCATTCTCTACACAAGGGCAAACAGTAGAAGTCAGTTTACCTGACAAATATTTTTAAAAGAAACCCTGAAGGCCTCATAGGCAGATCTAAGAAGAATATTCCTGCATTTGGTGATGCCACTATTTTCCGTCGTTCTACATTGAAGTCGAAGGGCCGACGACAGTATGAGCGTACAAGAGGTCATTGGCAAAAGTGAGCAACTAAAGCAAGCTGCTGAGAGCCTCCAAGATATCAGCTCAGCAATAAAGCAGCTGTCTGAGCAAAGCACACACAGAGCAGTGACTGACGCCCAGCTGCACTCTGTAAAGGAGGCCTTCGCCTGCCTCGTTTGCAAAAGTATGCATTACATATTTGAGCAAATATAAATGTGTTTCATTTTCTTATTTTAGATTCAAAGTAACTGGCACAGAGTTTTCTGCATCAGTTTCTTGTTTCAAACCTTGCAGCTCTAATGGAGGAGCCCATGTTTTCCACATGCTGTGAGTCTCTAGTTGGATGCCGAGCATGTGTGGAGCAGTGGCTGTTAGCTGCAGATCACTGTCTGAACTGCAGAGCTGAAGAATCTGATGGTAGCGTCCACCAGGTTAAGGCTCTCCATGCTGCTCTCTCCTCCTCAGAGATATAGATGTGTAATTCATCTCACAGTGAGTAGAAATGGGCATTTGTCACTACAAAGCTAAAGAGGGTGCAGTGTTTGGATTCCAAGCCAACATCACAGCAGCTTCATTGAGCAGGTTTTCCTCCAAAGGAACCTTTTCTAGAAGCAGCCTGGGTAGTGTTGGCATGTATACTAACCTGCAGCCTCTGCAGCTGATCAGGAACACGTTTCCTCCTCCTGTTTGATGGCTGCTTTTCTCTGGAATCACATGATCCTCTTTACTTGGTTGTCCTTTCAAGCCCAGTTTGATGTTTCCAACATGGTTTGGGAGTGGAACAGCAGTTGGTAACTGCGCTTTACCACTTCATTATGTCATTATTAAATGTTACATTGTTTCAATGATATACAAGCTTGACTCTGATGGGTTCAAAATCATTCTGAATTAACAAATAACAGAGACACCAACAGCTTCTCAGTTTTACTTACGCAAGGAGGAAATCCCATCCTCTGAGCTCAGCTCCCGGCCCAAAGGGACATGACCGTTCACTGGGCAGAGAGGAAGCGGTCTCCCACGGATCAACCTCCTTGTTCCGCTTTTATTACAGACCTTCACAATAAAAGCACGTGGGTAACATAAAACTCAGTTTACAACATGCAATAAACAGCATTCTTGGCTCTTCCCTTACCATATATGGTAGTAAGCATTCTGTAGAATGTCTGCAAGTTACATTTGTATACGCAGCCTACATGAGGGTCTGTGTCTTATATGAATTATATGTATAAGAATATGTATGAATGCATTTCCTGTACACTTCAAAATAAAACAACAGTATAATATAAAACTCATGAAAACAGAAGATATGATAATTCAATGTAAACAGAAGAAAGTTTACAGAATAATCCTAACATTTCCCTCCTGTTTATCATATCTTCACTAACACATTACCTCCACGCCACACCACTTGCTAGC
>JAMQGT020014748.1:0-14855 GCA_024447675.2 Pterophyllum scalare | reverse complement strand
CAGTCATTTTCATGAAGAATCAAAGTTCTTCCTCTTGGGACTCGGTCGGTTTCTCCTGGAAATTCAATTCAATTCAATTCAATTCAATTCAATTTTATTTATATAGCGCCAAATCACAACAAACAGTCACCTCAAGGCGCTTTGTATTGTGGGTAAAGACCCTACAATAACACAGAGAAAACCCAACAGTCAAAACGACCCCCTATGAGCAAGCACTTGGCGACGGTGGGAAGGAAAAACTCCCTTTTAACAGGAAGAAACCTCCAGCAGAACCAGGCTCAGGGAGGGGCAGTCATCTGCTGCGACCGGTTGGGGCTGAGTGGAGAGAGACAGGACAAAAGACATGCTGTGGAAGAGAGACAGAGATTAATAATAATGATTAAATACAGAGTGAAGTATAAACAAGTAAATAAAGGTGAATAAGAAGAAGCAGTGCATTATGGGACCCCCCCCCTCAGCAGCCTAGGCCTATAGCAGCATAACTAAGGGGTGGTTCAGGGTCGTCTGATCCAGCCCTAACTATAAGCGTGATCATAAAGGAAAGTTTTAAGCCTAATTTTGAAAATAGAGAGGGTGTCTGTCTCCCGAATCCAAGCTGGGAGCTGGTTCCACAGATGAGGGGCCTGAAAGCTGAAGGCTCTGCCTCCCATTCTACTTTTAAGTATCCTAGGAACCACAAGTAAGCCAGCAGTTTGAGAACGAAGTGCTCTATTGGGGTGATACGGTACTATGAGGTCTTTGAGATAAGATGGGGCCTGATTATTCAAGACCTTGTATGTTAGGAGAAGGATTTTAAATTCTATTCTAGATTTAACAGGGAGCCAATGAAGAGAAGCCAATATGGGAGAAATATGCTCTCTCTTTCTAGTCCCTGTCAGTACTCTAGCTGCAGCATTTTGGATCAGCTGAAGGCTTTTCAGGGAGTTTTTAGGACAGCCTGATAATAATGAATTACAGTAGTCCAGCCTAGAAGTAATAAATGCATGGATTAACTTTTCAGCGTCAATCTGAGAAAGGATGTTTCTAATTTTATAAATATTGCGCAGATGTAAAAAAGCCGTCCTACATATCTGTTTAATATGTGCATTGAAGGACATATCCTGGTCAAAAATGACTCCAAGATTTCTCACAGTGTTACTGGAGGCCAAAGTAATGCCATCCAGAGTAAGTATCTGGTTTGACACTGTGCTTCTAAGATTTGTGGGGCCGAGTACAAGAACTTCAGTTTTATCTGAATTTAGTAGCAGGAAATTAGAGGTCATCCAGGCCTTTATGTCTTTAAGACATTCCTGCAGTTTAACTAACTGATGTGTGTCATCTGGCTTCATGGATAGATAAAGCTGAGTATCATCTGCATAACAATGGAAATTGATGCAATGCTTTCTAATAATACTGCCTAAGGGAAGCATGTACAATGTAAATAAAATTGGACCTAGCACAGAACCCTGTGGGACTCCATAATTAACCTTAGTGTGTGAAGACGACTCCCCATTTACATGAACAAATTGGAGTCTATTTGATAAATATGATTCAAACCACTGCAGTGCAGTACCTTTAATACCTATGGCATGCTCTAATCTCTGTAATAAAATGTTATGATCAACAGTATCAAAGCTGCACTGAGGTCCAACAGGACAAGCACAGAGACGAGTCCACTGTCAGAGGCTGTAAGAAGATCATTTGTAACCTTCACTAATGCTGTTTCTGTACTGTGATGAATTCTGAAACCTGACTGAAACTCTTCAAATAAACCGTTCCTCTGCAGATGATCAGTTAGCTGTTTTACAACTACTCTTTCAAGGATTTTGGAGAGAAAAGGAAGGTTGGAGATTGGCCTATAATTAGCTAAGACAGCTGGGTCAAGTGATGGCTTTTTAAGTAGCGGTTTAATTACAGCCACCTTGAAGGCCTGTGGTACATAGCCACCTAATAAAGACAGATTGATCATATTTAAGATTGAAGCATCAATAATTGGAAAGACTTCTTTGAACAGTCTAGTAGGAATGGGATCTAATAAACATGTTGATGGTTTGGAGGAAGTAACTATTGAAGTTAACTCCAAAAGATCAACTGGAGCCAAAGAGTCTAAACAAATACCAGCAGTGCTGAAAGCAGCCGAACATGAAGATAAATCTTGGAGATGGTTTTGAATAATTTTTCCTCTAATGTCTAAAATTTTATTTGTAAAGAAATCCATGAAGTCATTACCAGTTAAAGTGAAAGGAATACTGGGCTCTACAGAGCTCTGACTCTTTGTCAGCCTGGCTACAGTGCTGAAAACAAACCTGGGGTTGTTCTTATTTTCTTCAATTAATGATGAATAGTAAGATGTCCTAGCTTTATGGAGGGCTCTTTTATAGAGCAACAAACTCTTTTTCCAGGCTAAATGAGTATCTTCTACTTTAGTGAGACGCCATTCCCTCTCCAGCTTACGGGTTATCTGCTTTAAGCTGCGCGTTTGTGAATTATACCACGGAGTCAGGCACTTCTGATTTGAGGCTTTCCTTTTCAGAGGAGCCACAGTATCCAAAGTCGTACGCAGTGAGGATGTAAAACTATCGATGAGATAATCTACCTCACTGGGAGCAGAGTTTAGGTAGCTGCTCTGCACTGTGTTGGCACATGGCACTGAAGAGCATAATAATGAAGGAATTAGATCCTTAAACTTAGTTACAGCACTTTCAGAAAGACTTCTACTGTAATAAAACTTATTCCCCACTGCTGTGTAATCCATTAAAGTAAATGTAAATGTTACTAAGAAATGATCAGACAGGAGGGGGCTTTCAGGGAATACTGTTAGGTCTTCAGTTTCAATGCCATATGTCAGGACAAGATCCAGAGTATGATTAAAGTGGTGGGTGGGCTCCTTTACATTTTGACAGAAGCCAATTGAATCTAATAATAGATTAAATGCAGTGTTGAGGCTGTCATTTTCAGCATCTACATGGATGTTAAAATCACCCACTATAATGATTTTATCTGAACTGAGCACTAAATCAGATAAAAAGTCTGAGAAATCAGACAGAAACTCTGAGTAAGGACCAGGTGGACGATAGATAATAACAAATAAAACAGGTTTTTGAATTTCCCAATTAGGGTGGGCAAGACCAAGAGTCAGGCTTTCAAAAGAATTAAAACTCTGTCTGGGTCTTTGATTAATCACTAGGCTGGAATTGAAGATTGCAGCTACTCCTCCTCCTCGACCTGTGCTTCGAGCATTCTGACAGTTAGTGTGACTCGGGGGTGTTGATTAATTTAAACTAACATATTCATCCTGCTGTAACCAGGTTTCTGTAAGGCACAATAAATCAATATGTTGATCAATTATTAAATCATTTACTAACAGGGACTTGGAAGAGAGAGACCTAATGTTTAATAATCCACATTTAATTGTTTTATTCGTTTGTGCAGTTGATGAAACTATATTATTTATTGTTTTTGAATTTTTATGTTTAAATAGTTTTCTGCTGATTTTAGGTTTGTTTTTTGGTGGTCTGGGAGCAGGCACTGTCTCTATGGGGATGGGGTTTTGGGGGGATGGCAGGAGGAGAGAAGCTGCAGAGAGGCTCTCCGGCTTTGGAGAAAGCCTTCCACATGGTGCTGAGGAGGCAGGAGTGCACAGGTATCCCCCAGCAGCTGGACAGGCTTGGATCCATGCAGCTCTGTAGGGGCTCTGAAGGGGATCCTCTGTTCTGCTGATGTTCTCTCTGCAGGTATCTCTGCACTTCAGCTGTGGCACCAGTGCTGATGCTGTGACTTCTTCTGGACTCTGTGACCACGGGATCTAAATGACTCCACAGTTTGTTTGCTGAGGAGCAACAATGGACAGTATCAATGAGGTTAAAGTCCCAAACTGCCTTTACACCAAATCCTAAACAGTGAGCACCCACAGACACCACTGTACTGATCTGAGGTCAGTTTGTAAGCCTGCCAAAGTCGCCCCCACAGAGTTCTGCTCCTCGCTCCAGCATGTAGAAGCTGCTGCTCCACCTTGGTTCAACCTCCTGAATCAGTCTCTCTGTTGGTTTTCCATCTGCTCCTCAACGAGGTCCAGCTTCTCCTTTAAAGAGGAAATAATGTTACACATGTAGCAACAACAACAATGTGTAACCAATATGAAGCAAAGTCCACGTGTCTGCTGTCAGACTGCTGCAGGAACTTTGTGGAGCTCAGCTTTGGCCTCGTCTCTCTCTTGTTGGGATTTGGCCTCAGCCGCGGCCTTTCCAGCCTAAAGTGAAGAAATGAAGGATTGATGGGAGGACTGCTCTGATCCATGTCCCCACACAGACCTTCCCAGCTGGGAGAACTCAGGTTGGATCCAGCTTTGCTCTGAAGGCCCTGAAGCCTTTCTCCTCAGCTCTGCTGAGTGTGTCTGTAACCTTCATCCAGCTGCTCCTTTCTGCTCGCTGCTACGCAAACATTAGATTACATTTAACTTTATTGGCACTGAAAGTTCATATTCACCAACAGCTCCACTGTAGCATCCAGTCTGAGTGCAAGCAGCATGTAAGGTGCACACAATAATGCAATATTTAAATATGTGCATGCAGTATATGCACCTTTTCTATGCATGTGCATAATGATGTTCATGGTTCCCCCTGAGGCCGGGACCACCACACAGCTCCATGGAAGCAGAAACACCTCAAAGATGTCTGTGTGGAGGCCGGCTCAGCTCTGAGGACACATCATCCAAACATTGAGGGGAGCCAAAGTAAAAACAGCCTGAGAGCAGCTGACCCTAAAGGTCACATTAATGTTTGAATACACTCGATTATTCTGGAAGATTTGGGACACTTTAGTTCACTGATGAACTTTAACATCAATAATTCAAGTCATTCATTTAGTTTCCTTCTTCCTGTGAACTTCAGCCATTTTTCATATCTTCTGTTTCCTGCTCTGTTAAAGGTCAGAGGTCACATGGAAACAGTCATGTGCTGCTGGGCAGACTGAAGCTCCTCTGCTGCCACCTGCTGGATCTTCACACACACACACACACACACAGCACTGGTGATTTGTTACTTAGTGTAAAATATTGAGATGTGAATTTAAAAACAAACAAACAAACATGGATGATGGTTACAGACACACCCAGCAGAGCTGAGGAGGAAGGCTTCAGGGCCTTCAGAGCAAAGCTCACTTCCTGTCTTTGCGGTCTTCGTGGGCTGTGAAGGACCCGGTCTGCTGCGCTACCATTCCATCAAGATGGTTATCAGCTCCTCTCAGTAAGTCTGAGATGCTTCTGTTTTCAGACTTTGTAAATCAGTTGAAGACATTTAGAAAGATCAGAAGCATTCTGCAAAAGGCCGCCAAAAAAATGGAATCAATTCTTTTCTTCTTCTCCTGTTCGATATTTCAGAATCAGAATCAGAAGGTTTTGTTTCCATGTGGGTGAAAAGGTTCACAACATTAGGAAATTACTGCGGTACTTCGTGCTTATATAAAAACACATAAATATAAACACTATAACACAATATTACAAAACTATAACTATAAACACAATATTACTAAACTATAACTATAATTAATTAATTATTTGGGTATCTGGCTGTTTTGTGTCGATTTCCTTTTATTGTTGAGTATTTATATCTAGATGTGATCAATGAACACATAATCAGCCCTTTGAAGGAACACTAAAGTAATAAGATAAGCTCATAAATAGATTTCTAAATGCTGTGAAGTTGTTGCAGTTATGTTCACTTTACTATACCAAGTCAATGTGAACTCATTCCTTTGTACAGCCTTGAACACACTTGTGTGTCCTGCAAAGACTCCTGAGGAGCTTGTCTCTAATGGTGCTGCTGCAGCTGACCTGTATCAGCAGGAGGTGGGATCAGCCTTGAAGAGAGAGTCCATTGTTGGCCTGGAGCCTTTCCCCTCTGAAGAAGCCAAACAGTGGACTGAAACGGAGTTTGCTTCTCATTCGGACTGTTTTCACTTTACCAAAACGGGCTTCATCACAGCTGTGGACCCTTTAAAGATGCTCTTAGGGTTCTTACTGACATCACCAGATGTTGTGTGAGGTCCATTAGTGGTATTCAATGAAGAAACGAGTAAACTGCTTCTGCTTTTGTGTAAGAGCCAAGCTTGTATATCATTGATACAATGTAACATTTAATAATGACATAATGAAGTGGTAAAGCACAGTTACCAACTGCTGTTCCACTCTGTTAGGGATTATTATATATTATAAACAGTGGTTCAACCAAATAATGAACCATTAAATAATACACTAGACAGAGCAACAGATAGATAATGCTGGACTAACTTCTCTGTCTCAGTGCATCTTATCCTGGAGGCCACAGAACGTACAGTTAGAACATCACCAACGTCACCATGTTCTGTTATTAATCTGGACAAGATTGATCAATGACTAATTAAAACATCAGGAAGATAATGTGCTTTATGACTCCACTGCTGCTGAGAGGAATCTGGGTCATCAAAACCAGCTTGGACGAGTCTGAAGAGAAGGCCGACTCACAGCATTATGTATCTGTTGCTCTCTGTCTAGTGTATAAGAGGTTTACAAAAGCATTCAACATCAGTATTTTTGGTAACTCAGAATAATGAGCATGTCTTCACAAATGTGTTTTTCAAAAAGAAAAATGCACTATTATTAAAATAAAGCTCTTTTCCTCAGTGATCTTTTTTCTGTATAATTCTACTACTGTGTCTCGGTGCATTTGAATATTGTGGAAATGTTTGATCTTTATCCATTTTAAAAAGCTAATTTTCAAGATATAAATATTTTAAACTGTTTTTGCCAATTATGATTAGTGTTTTTGAAATGACAAATCCAGATATTCTAATTTACTGAGATGCACCGATCTTCATGTGCTGTGTTTGGAGACTTTCCTGGAGAAGTGCAGGAGTGGCAGATCCCACAGGAGCTTTGGACTTTGAGGAAGAGAGACTTTTCAAACTCTTTTCCCTGGCCATGGTGTGTCTTGGATGGGAAACCAAAACACATGATAAAGCCATCAAAAAGCTTTCTGGCTGCAGTCTTCCCAGACTTGTGTCTTGTTGCATATTTAGTAAAATGGTCAACAACCACCAGGATGTATTCCTCACCTCCCTTACACCTGTCCAGATGGAAGTAGTCAGTAGAGACCATCTCAAACGGTGCGGAGGTCTCTACACTCTGTGTAGCTGTTCTGGTTCTTCTGTGAGGCTTCTTCCTCTTCATGCAGCCACACACATTGGTGACACAGTGCTCCATCTCCTGTCTCATCTTAGGCCAGAAGAAGCGTTCTCTCGCCACCGTTTTATCTGCACCTAAGTGTCCCATCTCCTCATGTAGGAGTTTGTACATGACCGGCTTCAGACAGTCAGGAACAACTAGCTGTTTTCATGTCACCGTCTCTCCTCTGAGGACGCCATCACCATCTCTGTGTGGGCGGGGCCACTCTCTGAGGAGAGGGTTCAAACAGCCTCAGACTCAACGTGCAGAACATGGATGAAGTGACTCCATGAAGCTTTGTTTCAAAGAGGTGTGTGTGTGTGTGTGTGTGTGTGTGTGTGTGTGTGTGTGAGTGTGTGTGTTAGAGTCAGAGTAGTCCTCTTTGTATATATTGTAGCTACTGTAAATAGTGATGGCAGATGAAGCCTCCTGAAGCTTGAAGCTCTCCATCCAACTGCTTCACTGACAGCTTCATTTCTCAGCTTCATGTGCACACAGACGCCCCCTGCTGGTCAAAGCCTTTATTGCCATGTCAGCTGTGTCAGCATGGGAATAATGAGTGCAGAGGACAGAAACACACACAGCTCAGCTTGATTTGGTGTGCTTCATCCATGGAGTACGGTGGCCCTGAGAGGCCAAATGCACTGCAATGTAAGAAAACTCCAGCAAATAGAAAAATGCTGCAAAAGCACACAAAACAAAACGGAAGTGTTTTAGGGGAGACAATATTGTGACGGACCAGCTGCGGAAGTGACAGAACCCAAAACATGCTAACGAGCGTATGGAGACACTTAATGAAAAGAAGGCTTTTTAGTGTTGTGAGGGACAAAAATATGCAAGCTAATGTGTGTTTATTGCATGATCCATATATCCATATATGATACTGTAGCTATATGTTTGCTATTAGCTGTTTACTGTTAGCCTGGGGTAGTTTGGCACTTTTGTAGCTAAGACAAATTTGTTTTTCAGGTTAAGATGTTTTGTCCGTTCTGTGGGTTTAAGTTTGAAAACTTGACAAAGTGTTGCTGTTCCTGTTGAAAAGACAAGTTTTGTCCCAGTTAAAGACGGTGCTACAGCTGCAGACCCTGAACACTCGAGCTCTATTTTTCCAGCTCCCTGGTATTTGTAACTTCTGCTGCTTCTGTAAGCAAATCAAACGATGAGGGCAAGAACTGTACAGCTCGTTAGTTACGCCTTTGTATTAACCTGTAATTACATGGTGAGGCACATGAAAGAGTTTGTTTCTAGTTGGAAAATTATAGCATCTGCTGTGACAGATACATTTCTGAAACCAAGATCTGACTGTAACTGAAGAAGTGTTGTGTTTGTAAAGTATTTTTGTATGGTTTTTCAATTTATCATGTTTGCCTTTGTATCATGAGCCACTGAGTGTGTTTTATAGCAGGATGTGTCTTAGCTGGTTATCAACACTGGTTTGATTCCTACACAGTAGCTTTAGTTTAACTGGTGAGAGCTGGATTGTGCTGTAGGTAAGGGGAAACAACCTTGTCCTGTAACATCTAACTAACCTATTAGAATAAAGACATTGTTTTATGGGTTCAGAGAGGATCTAGTAATGCTGGATTTTGTCTGGAACAGCATCCTTCACTCTTCTCCTCGTTCAAGTGCTCCACTGAGACCAGGCTGACAGCTGATGCTGTGGAGCACATCTTCCACACGCAGTTCAGTCCACCTGGCAGCACCAGGCGTCAAGAGGAAACAGGAGTACTCGGCTACCGGCGAGACTATCTGCTTCATGTGGACGGTGTTAAAGCTGGTTGCAAATGTATAAATCAGTTTTTTATTAAGTGTAAGGGCACATTTTTGTCAGTTTATTCCCATTAAATAATCTTTTTCCTTCTTACCTCCCCTGAGAAAAATGGAAATCTGTCTCTGGAAGACATCCTTATGTTTGCTGCTGGACTGAGGGAAATCCCTCCAGCAGGAATGCAGCCAAAGCCTCAGCTTCTTTTTGAGGCCACCTCACTTCCCTGTAGCAGATGTTTGTGCAAATACTATCAGAATTCCAGTGTCTACACAGTTATGAGGAGTTTCAAGAAGCCATGGATTATGGCATCCAGAGCTCTCCTGGGTTTGGACTTCCCTAAACTCCAAATCGTGTTGCTCATCAGTTTAACCCCAGTATTTATGGTTTTATTCAAAAGTTTCAAATTTTACATAGTTCATGTTATAAAGTCTTCCATGTTCTCAAACTTTATTCTAGCATTTTGTGATGAAATGTTCCAAGAAAGTCTCCAAACACAGCACATGAAGATCAGTGCATCTCAGTAAATTAGAATATCGGGCTTTGTCATTTCAAAAACACTAATCGTAACTGGCAAACTTTTAAAAAGTTGAAAAATATTTATATCTTGAAAATTAGCTTTTCAAAATGGAGAAAAATCAAACATTTCCACAATATTCAAATGTACTGAGACACAGTTGTAGAATTATACAGAAAAAAGATCACTGAGGATCAGCAGCTTTGAGTTGAATAAAAGTGCTTTTTTCTTTTTGAGGAGCACATTTGTGAAGAAATGCTCATTATTGTTGGAGTTAACAAAAGTACTGATCTTAAAGAATGGTTTTGTAAACCTTTTCGTTAGTTAAATCTGCACCTCCATGTGCTGTTTGATGTTACATCATCAAAAGGAAAAAGTTCTTTACAACAGCAGAACACATGGTCTTCTGCTTTCTTCAGGTAGAAAACCTAGCCAGTGAAAGTTTACAGTAGTTAAACAATTTTAAACAAAAATAATAATTCCACATTTGTATCTAAAGGTTGTTCAAACGTTGTTTTTTGTTTTGTTTTTTGAGAATTTGTGTCAGAGCTAATATCCACATCTAGCAGATAATTTCTGTTAGAATCACCATATGTTATTCTCTAAATTCCAGCCTTATTTTTGAGTGATATATAATTTTCAACTGCAGTGGACCAGTTGACTGGTCGAGGGATTTCACTCTGTCTTTCCATGTTCATTAAATGGACCTGGAGATTGTCATTACCACATAGGCTGCGCTGAGCTGGTAGAATGTCTTCAAACTGGTGCAGGACCTCCTGAGACACTTGGAATCCACAGTCTGTGCCACCATACCTTCAGTCAGAAATAGGAACAAAGTCAGGCACTTCACCAGGAACCATCCTTTAAGACTACAACAAAGTTCATTTAAAAGAATCTAGATTTTTTTGTGACGATCAAGTCTTTTTCAGTTAAAATGTTATTTAAAAAAGTTTAAATATAACAATGAAAGTTAAACTATGATAGAAGGTACGTGCATGATGTCATCAAGTAAAGCTAATGGCAGCAGCAGTGACAAAAACATGAAACATGGTGCGTCACATGAAGCTGCCAATATTTTTGTTGTGATATTTTTGTTGAATTTGACATTCAAAAAAAAAGTACATTACTGACAAGTAAGAACTTTGGACAGGTTTTAGAAAAAGTGCTGACTGATGTTAGGGATTATTTTTTACTCAGTGAATAAAGGACAAATGTTTAAAAGTTAACTTCAGTAAGTTAATTAATAAACAGTGGTTCAACCAAATAATGAACAATTAAATAATACACTAGACAGAGAAGCAACAGATGGATAATGCTAGACTAACTTCTCTGTCTCAGTGCATCTTATCCTGGAGGATACGGCCACAAAACGTACAGTTAGAACATCACCAATGTCACCATGTTCTGTTATTAATCTGGACAAGATTACTAAATGACTAATTAAAAACATCAGGAAGATAATGTGCTTTATTAATCCACTGCTGCTGAGAGGTATCTGGGTCATGCAAAAACCAGCTTGGACAAGTCCGAAGCAAGGCCAACTCACAGCACCCAGAATGCTTACAGACAGATAAGAGGCGGTATAAAGATGTTATGGTTAGAAAGGAACACGGGCTCAGAGGGAGAGAGAGGGCACATCCACAGAGGTCTGTCTCTTCCTCTGGGTCCCCACATGCGCATGTGTGATTTTTTTCTGATTCTTTAATATAATAAATGTTTTATTCTTTTTTAATTAAAGTGTTTCAGGTGTCTTCCTTCACAAAAAAAACTGATTACCTGTCACTGATAAGCAGAATTAAATTTCGCATTGGCTGAATTTACTTTAAAAGGCACGTACCTTATTGCTTTCTGAAAGAAGACCACCAACCTTTGATCCGTTGGTTTGTAGCTGAGGTGCCATACATATGACTGTGGGCTCCTGCAAATTCATCTCTATGCTCTGATCTTAATGCACAGTGAATGGCTGCCATTGTGCCATTTTCTGTGCCACAGTCTGTACGAAGGTGTGTTGGAAGCTGACCAAACCGTGATACACACTCCACATAATATTTTGCAATGATCCCTGGATCATTATTAGAGCTGCCACAGCTGAGCCACATGACTTTCCTTGAAAATCCATCAATACAGGCACTAATGGCAACACCAAAGGGTTTCAGCTTATCATATCCATCCACATGCCATACTTGATTTGGTCCTTCTGCAAAGTATCCTCTTTGAACAAACCTGTGTTTACAGCGAAGCTGAACACCACATGGATCTAGTCTAGAGAGCATGTGCATTACATATTTTTGTTGCAGTGTCTGCCACATGGCTCTGTAACCAAGAAGCTGGCCCAGGCATCTCAGTTCTTGTGCAACAATGGCACTGACAGTGTCGGTGGAAGTATAGTCTGTCCTTCTGGTCAGTCCAGCATCTTTTAGCCTCCTCTTTAATGTTCTCAGACTTGTACAAATATTGTGCTTTGTTGTAAGAAAATCAAGGATCACTTCATATGTGTGGCCCTCTGAGAAACATTTACTGATGAGGTCTGTGACTGAGACTGGGTTTGAGGCTGAAGGGAAAAGAGAAAAGGATCATTATCAAAACAGGAATCCACAAATGCACTTCATAACTGTAAATAGAAAAGTACTACTGGAATAACAAACAGGAGACATGTCAATAGTCAAGAGTCAAATATTAAATCTTACAGCCTTCTGTTCGAATTTTACACTTCATTAGAGGTAGCATAAATTGAGACGTCAATGGACATAGATCAGGAAAAGTGGCAATAAGAAGAGCATGCTGTCAGTGTGAAAGTCGACTTGTTTGTGTGATGGCTGTGTATGTAAGTCTGAATTTGTGTTTATGTGAGAAGAGAGGTTATTTGTTTTTCATGTCTGTGTGTGCCAGTGTATGAGCGTGTTTAAGGGTGTACCATTCCCTGTGCCCTTTCATTTGTGTGCGAGCTAAAGGGATCTTGTCTTTCTGTGTTTTTGTGTGCTTAAGTTTACGTCTAGGTGAGGAGTGTGTGCAGTGCAGTGTTGTTTATCTAAGGGCAGGCACCCCATTAGTGTGTGCATATGCGTAACTCCAGTGCATGTATGCGCAGATGTGTGTGTATGTTGTACAATTGGAGGAATGTGTGTGCGTAAGAGTCTGTAAGTTCCTGTATTATTTTTCTCTTTGGGACATATATGGAGAGAAGCAATCTCAGTGTGTGCATGTCTATATGTTTGTGTGTCTTTTTCTAGGGGGAGATGTGCGTGTGTCAGTGCTTGTGAGTTTATGTGCTGTTTTTGTTTGAGGTGTGTGTGCAGAGAGAAGACTTAACTGGGTGTGTGTAGGCATATTTCTATGTGAACGGAGTTATGTTTGTGTAGGTGTGTGTTTGGCAGCACCCCGATCTTGTGTGTACGTGGTGGCCCCTCCCTTGTCCAGTGAGCAGGAGCTGTGTGTGCGTGTGTGTGTGTCTCCTGCATTTATGAGAGAAAGCAGAGCAGTGTATGTGTTTGAACATTTTGTTGAACCTTTTTGATAATTGCTGCTGGACAGTGATCACTAATAAAGGTTTATAAATGTTATGTTATTACAATAGAATTAAAATACATGAGCTGCCCTTATTGTTAAAAGTCATGAGCTCCTTGTGTGGGACAAATTCATGAGCCTACAAGAGACATTTGATATTCATTTTATTTTCTTGGGGACTTTGTTAATTTCATTACCTGACAAATAAATAAATAAATAAATAAAAGTGAGAGAAGTCCATGGTATGAGCCCCAGACGCACAGGACTGATATGTAACCAAGCACAAACACTTTGAGGGTGTGTGGTGTTTTAAGGGTGAAATAATCTCTTTGTCTTGATGAAATAAACTTTTGTTGATGTAGTAAAAAGTGAAGAACCTTATTATGAAAAATTGTTTTAAATGTTGAACTGACCGTTGGGAGGGGGAGCTGAACCCACAGAACCCAGAAGAGCCTGGTAACTGGCCTCTGTCTCAAAGACTGAGGGCCTGCAGAACCGACTTCAGCAACAGGCCAGTGTGTTTCTTCTTATCGTTCAAACTCCTTTGACAAAAAGCTGCTTTCTAAAAATTCATACACACATTTAATTTGTCTTCATTTATATACTACATAGCCATATACTTTAATTTGGTGTTTTATACAACATATCTATTGGATTTCACTCTCTGATGGGACTTGGCAACAGATCGACCATACACTTAATGGGATACATTTATGTGGTTGAATTTTGTTGAAGTTATTAAATGTGCATAAGTATTGAGTTTGATTTATCTTGGACTATTTTGGAGTATTTCTGGTGTTCAATATGGTGACTGCTTACTGGTTTGACAAATTTGTGCTGCATTTTGACAAATTTGTTAGACAAACGGACCCAGTGTCACGTGAGATTTTTGCATCAATAGGTTTGCTAATTCTTTTGGCATTGGCAAATTCCTCTTCACAATCAGTGATTCATTACTGGCTCAAACAAAATATACAAAATTAATTAATAAAAGGGGGGGGCAAAAGAGATTAGTGAAAATCTTTGGATCTTAAGTTTAAACAGGTGAATAAGCATAGCTGTTAAAATGTCTGAAAAAGACATTAAAACTATTAAAACAATCACTCCAATCAAAGTGGTTCAGCAAAGCAATCCTTTATCATAAAGATATCGAACAAATGGCATAGGTGATGGCCAGACTTGGAAAAACCTTGGCCAAAAGTAGGAACTCTTAACCCAGAGGTGATCAATACTATGTAGGTGCTTGTGTCCACCTACAAAGCAAATCAAAAGAAGGAATAAGCAGGACAATGATGAAAAGAGAAGAGACAACTGGAACTTAGCATCTTATAACTGTTTGACCTCGAAGGACAAAAGTTGATACAAGCCAGGAAAGAAGACAGAGAAAAAAGTCTGAAAGAAATTGAGAAAAATATAAAACAAACAGAGACACTGACGGCACAAATTAATGCACCCTTCTCACACATGGCTCTAGTAAAAAGTCCACCTCCATATGAACAGAAAGTGAAGTTTGAAGACACATACCCACAGCTTCCAGTACTCAATCAAGATGGCAACTACCATATCAAAGATGACAAAGATCGAATAATTGAAGTGGGACAAGCCGAGACAACTATAAGACTGACTCCAAGTTCTAAAAGTAAAAGGAAAACATCGAGCTTGAAGATTAGGAACAGAAGGATGAATGAAGAAGAGGATGATGAGGGAAGTGACCTGGAAAGAATTGTGGGTGGATATGATCCTCAAATCAGGCGGATACTAATGAAAGCAGAAAAGAAAGGAGGAAAGATGAAGAAGAAAGAAGACTCAAAAGATGACAGTCCTGAGGAGAGTGGTGATGGAGAGAGTGATGAAGAATGGGAAAGCAAAGGTTCTTCTTCAAGAAGATTCTA
>JAMQGT020014747.1:130000-164061 GCA_024447675.2 Pterophyllum scalare | reverse complement strand
CGTATTGCTTGACATTATCTGGTCTGCCAGTCTATACCACTTTGGACCAGACTGAAATATGCCAGCAGCTTTAAACCAGACTGCCACCACACACAGAGGATGAAATTCATTGATAGTGAATGCATTTCCATATTTCCTCAAAAAACGTGTGCCTGTTACTTTACAAATTCTTTGATGAAGAAACTGATTAAATTGACATTTAAAAAGCTATTTAACAGTCTATTAAACTGCTGAACTTACTCTGAAATGAACCTAAGCCAATTTAGTCTCCTTGTGCAAAGGGGCATGTAGGTGACTCTCTGGAGCATCAGCTCTAACTCTTAGCTCAGGCTCATTTTATGTCTTCCTGTGAAATGTCTTTGTGCTAGAAATGAACATGACATTGCACAGAGAAAATGTCTGTTAGGCAACACATTTTAATAACTTCTGTTGTGTAAATTAACCATTAACCAAAAATATTGACAAATACAGTACTCAAAGTCAAAGTATCGAGCTACTCATAATTTCTTTATACTTTGCCAGGAAATTGAGAAATAGGTGCAGCAATTTAATGAAATGTGCAAACATACATGGAAATACAGCATATAAGGCAAAAGCAGAGCTTGTACATTCTAATGAACTTGAAAGTGGGTATGACCACCTTTATTCTTCAACATTGCCTGAACTCTCTTAGGCAGCTTTCTTGTCATTTCTTTAAGTAGTCTTCAGGAATAGTCCTCCAAGCTTCTTGAAGGACATTCAGCAATCTTCTTTGGATGTTGGCTGCCTTCTATTCTCTGTCAAGATGATCCCACACTGCTTCAGTAATGTTGAGGTCTGGGCTCTGGGGAGGCCAATCCATGACTGATAGTGTTCCATTGTGTTTTTCTATCCAGATATACTTTTACTGCACTGACAGTATGTTTGAGATTATAGTGATGCTGAAAAATGAAGCCATCATCAATCAAATTCTTTCCAGATGGTATTGCATGGTTGATCAAAATCTGATGGCACTTTTCTGCATTCATAATTCCATAAGTTTTGACAAGATCCCCAACATGACTGGCTTTACAGTGTCATGGTTCGTGCTGGTGTGTGAGGTTCTGTGGGAGCTTGGGTTGGGCTGGTTCTCCTCCCCTTGGGTTGAGCCTTACAGCAGTCTGTCACACCTGGATTCCATCCGCTCATCAAAGACCCAGTATTTGAGGACCAGTGGAGACCTTCACTCCCTGCCTGAGAGTCAGCTACCTATTCATGGTAACTAGGTCACTAGCGTTGGAGACTATTTCGTGCTTTTGTGTTTTTTGGATTTTTATGTTTTATGCTTTGCTATTGATTCATGGCTGGTAACCCGCTTATTGTGCTACTCACCTCCATACAGGATTGGATCCCCTTACTTCACTCCAGTTGTCACCTGCCTGCCCTCCCGTAACCTCGGAACTTTGGATTCACGCCAGCATGCCCCCTTGCTTCCCCCTCCCAGAAAGGAATCCCACACATTGTCAAATAAGCTCTCCGTTTCCCCCATTACTAGCAAGTTAACCATCTTTGGAACCTCCCATTAACTCTCCTCTCCTTTTCCATAGATTCTCCCCAGAACCCTCCTACCTATGCTTTAAGTGCTTTGATGAGTGAAAGGCCCTGTAGTTCCCAAACCCTGCCAGAGCTCTTCTGTTCAGTCCCTTTTGAGTCTCTGTAGAATATCTGTGTTTTCACACTGTGAATAAACCATTCTTTGACTTTCACATGGCCTATTGTATGGATCCCTGTACTCCAGCTCGTCCAGGGGGACCCCAAGGTGTTCGCAGGCCAGCTGAGTGATGTAATCTCTCCAGCGTGTCCTGGATCTGCCCTGGGGCCTCCTCCTAGTAGTACATCACCCAAGAGGAGCGCAGTAGGCACCCTAGTCAGAAGTTCAAACCACCTCAACTGGCTCCTTTCAATGTAGAGGAGCAGTGGCTCTACTTTGAGCACCTCCTGAAGGGCTGCATTTCTCACCCTTTCACTAGGGGAGAGGCCAGCCACCCTTAGGAGGAAGCTCATTTCTGCCACTCGTATTCACAGTCGTGTTCTCTCAGTCACTACCCAAAGCTCATGATCAAATGAATGTGAGGGTAGAGGTGAAGGTAGGACATAGATTTATCAGTAAATCAACATCTTCACTTTCATGCTCAGGTCTCTCTTAACTATGACAGACCGCTGCAGCGTCCGCACCACTGCAGATGCTGCCCCAATCCGTCAGTCAATCTCCCGCTCCCTTCTCCCGTCACTTGTGAACAAGACCCCAAGATACTTAAACTCCTCCAGCCGAGGCAGCAACTCATCCCTGAGCTGGAGTAGGCACTCCACCCTCTTCTGGCTGACGACCATGAGACTTAGAGGTGCTAATTTTCATGCCAGTCACTTCACACTTGGCTGTGAGCTGGAAGCCACCACCTGATGAAGTCAACAGGACCGCATCATCTGCAAAAAGCAGAGATGATATTCTGAGGCCACCAAGGTGGAAGCTATCCGCCACTTTGCTATGCCCAGAAATTCTGTCCATAAAAATTATGGACAGAATCAGTGTCAAAGGGCAGCCCTGGCGGAGTCCAACACCCACTGAAAATGAGTCAGACTTATTGCCAACAATATGGACCACGCTCTTGCTGCATTTGTACAGGGACTGAATGGCCCACAACAACGGGCCAGACACCCCATACTCCTGCAGCACCCCCCAAAGGATACTCAAATGTCCTTGAGAGAATGAAGAGCTGGTCCAGCGTTCAGCGGTCTGGACGAAAACCGCATTGTTCCTCTTGAACCTGAGGTTCAACTAATGGATGGACCCTCCTTTCTAGCACCCAGGCATAGCCCTTACTGGGGAGGCTGAAGAGTGTGATCCCCCGATAGTTGGAGCACACACTCCGGTCTCCCTTCTTAAAGATGGGGACCACCACCTTGGTCTGCCAATCCAGTGGCACCACCCCAGATCTCCACACGATGTTGCAGAGTCGTGTCAACCAAGATAGCCCTACAACATCCAGAGCCTTCTGGAACTCAGGGCGAATCTTGTCCACCAAGGAGTTGTTTAATCACAACAGTGATCTCACTCCCAGTGATGGGCAAGTCATCCTCCTCATCCCCAGACTTCTGCTACAGAAGGCGTATCAGTGGCATTAACAAGGTCATCGAAGTATTCCTTCCACCACCTGAAGTCAGCAGCGCCCCACCCGCACTATAAACTGAGTGAATCGAGCACCACTTTCCACTCCTGAGCCACCTGACAGTTTGCCAGAATCGCTTCGATGCCATCCAAAAATCTTTTTCCATGGCCTCATTGAACTCCTCCCACACCCAAGTTTTCTACCACCACTACAGGCACCAACTATCTTGCAGCCACAGTACTGAGTAGCAGCCTCAACAATGGAGGTGCAGAGCATGGGTCATTCAGACTCAATGTCCTCAGCCTCCCTCAGAATGTTGTTGAAGTTCTGCCAGAGGTAGGAGTTGAAGATCTCATGTACTGGGCTCTCTGCCAGGTGTTCCCAGCACACCCTCACAGTACGTTTGGTGGGCTGGGTCTGTCCAGCAACTGTCCAACCAAGAATTTGGATTTATCACTCCATCAGACCCGTTGCCACTATTTCTTAAGGACATGACTTTCAGATACTGGTCATGTGCTGTAGATTCACCTAGAAAAAATGGGAACAAATGTGTTTGAAATTTAGAAAGTAGCCAATGTCCAAAATGTCCAAAGTAAACTTTGAAAGACCTTCAGAAAGCCTGGAGAACTATTGCTCAAGACCACTTTAAAATGGCAAGAAGGGTCTGACTCCTTGGAAGCAAAATAAAAAGAACTCAGGGATGGGTCAAGACTTTTACACAGTACCATATATACAAATTTAAACAAACTCCCTTCTTTGGTATCTTTGAGCATTTTGGGTGAGTCAGTGACCAAAAGAGGAAGGGAGGATGCAAGTATGTGAGTGAGTAAGAGTGTATCACAGTCACATGTATGTCAGCATTCTGTCATGTATATATGAAGGGACCACATAATATGTATAAATATGCATATAAATCTATGCAAATACACATTTTGTACTTTGTATATATCTGGGAGCATTCAGTTTGTACTGAAAAGAAAGGAAACCAAAAAGAAAGAGGAAGGGAAGTTAAATTCATTCAAGGCTCAGCAGGCTGAGAATGGCAGTAATCTGACAAGATTTGTAAAAGAACAAAAACTTCTGCAGTAGTTTCCATACTCATGCTGTGTGTTACAATGACTCACAGACTCCATTCTCCCTAGTATTCCCTTATTTTATTTTCTCATCTTTGGGAGGAGATGGTGTTGGCTGCAAATTAGAGATTAAAGATGTGTTATATAAATAGCTGTAGGTCAAGTTTCTTTATCTGTTTTGTCACTGCAAGGTTTTAGATTTAGTGTGCTGGGGAAAAGGTTGCCAACACACATTCAAACAAATGAGACAGTGGCAACGCAGTCATGAGGTATGAGTCATGCTGATTTAATTTATCATTCCTCTGATCTGCCTGTGCTGTGCGTTTTTGCTTTTTCTTTTCAATTTTGCTACTCTGCACTATGGGCTCTTTTCTTCATGTTGGGTGTTACTTAATGAAATTATTAAATAAATACACAGTAATAGACTGGGAGGAAAGCAGATCAAGTTTGAAGGTGAGGAAGGAACAGAAAAGAAGAGAAATAAGTTGCTGTGGAGAGCAGGAGGTTGTTTGAGTCTTTGGAATTTCCCCCTGTGGGTGCTTCATTTGGTTTTATAATTCAGTTCACTAGGGGCTCAGTGTGAAACTCCTCTCTGGCTACAACTGTAGGTTCACATAAACCCTTCCAAGGTCATGCTGGAACACTAAATACTGCAAGCTGAATTTAGGAAAATGATGCTGTTTTAGTATTTGAGAGCACTTACTTACTTTCTCCAGTGTATCCACCCTTTGTGTGTGTGTGTGTGTCTCTCTCTCTCTCTCTCTCTCTCTCTCTCTCTCTCTCTATATATATATATATATATATATATATATATATATATATATATATATATATATATATATATATATATGGTAAGAGACCAAATAAATTCGTACATATATGTATGCATTCATTTGGTCTCTTGTCATGTTGCAAATATGTTTTTAGGACATCTACAAAAAAAAAAGACACTCTTTTTTTGTTCCATAAACTGACATATTCAATAGTAGTTCTCATGAAAGGCACAAAAGATAAAACTTCAAAGAAAATTGTTTAGAATCCTCAGTAGAACTGATTTATACAGATACTATGACAAGTGAATGAGGGCAGCTTTTATTTACCTTTTGATTGTATTCTGGCCCAGGTATCAGCTAACCTTTGTTTTTCATCTCTTGCAGAGACTTCAGATGCATTAGAAGCTTAAGTGTCACTGGGTTTCCTAACACCATGTCAGGTTTCTTTATTCATTATAGCTCATCCTACTCATTTTATTGGAATTCGATCACTGTTTTGTGAGTTTGTTAGCAATCAGGTAACTTATAGTATCACTTGTAGTATTTTTCTCATTGTACTTACTCTGATCAAGACCTTTCTTAGCTCCCTGTTTTGGTTGTTGCTGTTGTGCACTGTATTCAGTTTAGTTTAGATGGGAAGGTTGGCACAGTCTGTTTATTTTGGGCCCAACTGACCACAGTCTTGCAAACTATGCAGCAAGTACTGGGAATTATTCCTTTCATGGGCAAACCAAAAGTATTTTGTTGCATACTTATAAAGTGTAAGTATGCATCATCATCATCACCAAAAAAATGTTACCCTTTAGCTTTTATTTGTAATTCTGCACATACATTATATTCCCTAACTCCGAACTCTCATAGAAGCATGCTTTTTTTTTGGATAGCTTGTCCATTGCTGCTTTCTGTTATTTTTTAATGAGCTGTGGTTTGTGTGGTCTCTGTAGTTAAGTTATCTGCTCAGAACGCTATTGCATGTTTACACTGCAAAACACATTTCCTTGGAGACAGAAAAAACATTGTAGGCCGAAAAGGAAACGAGTGAGTGAGTGAGTGAGTGAGTGAGTGAGTGAGTGAGTGAGTGAGTGAGTGAGAAGGAACAGGAAACAAAGACTGGGGTGATGTTGAAGTGGGCCGGGTCAGAGTAGACCAGCTTTCATTGGACGAGAGAAGCAGGAGTATAAGTTCCCCATTTCCCACTGCCAGCGTCACTTTCTAGACCAGCCAGCAGTGAGTCTCCACATCTCATTTTTCACTTCATCCACTGCCTTGCCTTAACTTCTCCAGCATGACAACGTGCTCTTCACGGATGTCCTTCACCCGTTCTACCCCGACATACCGCGCTTCTAGCATTTATGCGGGTGCTGGTGGACAGGGTGCTCGAATCTCCTCTGTCTCCGCATCTTCCCTGCGTTCTGGTCCTCCACTTGCATCTTCTTCAACTGCCTTTAAGCTGAGCAGGGGAATGGGTGGAGGTGTGGGCTCTGGTTTTGGTGGTGCCGGTGCATCCGTGACAGCCAGCGGTGGTACAAGTTCTTCGATCCTGGGCAATGAGAAGGGAGCCATGCAGAACCTGAATGACCGCCTGGCCAACTACCTGGAGACAGTGAGGAGCCTGGAAAAGGCCAACAAGGAACTGGAGCTGAACATTAGGGCAGCATTGGAGAAAGGAGGGCCTGACATGAAAGACTACAGCAAGTATGAGCCCATCATAAATGACTTACGCAAACAGGTAAGAAATTAGATCAAATGAAAAGGTGTCTGATAAGACAAAGAATGAAAAAGATGAATGATGCTTTTGAAATACTTGAATTGGCTTCTAACTTGAGAATCAACAAGTGCATGTGCTGGCACTCAACACTGCATGTTTCCACTGTATCAAGTTGTAGTATAAACTTTATTGAGATATCACCACTGATCAAAAATTAAGGTTGAGAATGATTATACTGACACCAGCAGTGTTTCCTTTGTAAGTTATCAAATTTCTTCAAAGAGAATGACGGGTGTGGTTGCTAAGCTGTAGCCCATCCCCCCCCCCAATAAAACTCTCTACTGGCCCCGACTTCCTTCGATGAATCACCAGCACAAGGGTATCATCACGAGACAGACTGAGAAGCTCTCAGTCAACCAGCGAACAAAAGCATTTCCAAATGGTTCTGCTTGTTAGATGTGGATTCTACAAGCATGCATAGTTTATGAGGCTCTCGATGGGAAACAGATGTGTGCCACACGGACACACACGCACAGATAGATGCGTGTCAGTGCAGTGGTTGTATAACAATCAGCAGAGTCAAATGTCACATTCTTCTCCAGAGACCCATTCTTCTATATCACATAATGGCACATTGATGGTGGTACTGTCTCTTTTTTTTTTTTTTTTACACAACTCAAAATGGGATAAGTATTTCCCCTTTCCTCTGTGCCAGGATATGACAAGAAATTAGAAACTCACTGTCACACTCAAGGATAAAGAATTTTCCCATCTGTGCGGACATAAATGCAGACAGTATACCGAGAAAATGATAGACAGAGACAGTTGGATGGATGGAAGAAAAAAATTTTCTCTTTATATTTTATTCAGTCAGGAAACACATTGCTCTGGCAACGCTAAAACAAACCAGATTCTGTTTTGGCACAGGAACATCCTCTCTTCCTGTTCTTTGGTTTGTGGTTCTTCTTTTATGACAGAGCGTTACCATGGATTCAATTATGTTGTGGTCTTATTTTTGCAGTTTGACTTTTTGGGTTTCTCTTGTTACAGAAAGGAAGTCGAGCTTACAAAAACGCTGTCTCAAAGCACATGATTATTGGAACAGAGCTACTAAATTGTGCACTGATTGAGCAGAATTGGTTAAAATGAAAAGAACAAAAATTAATCTTTTAAATATTCTTTTATTTTTTCTGTCCAGATCTTCGATAAGATAACGGACAACGCTCGTTTAGTGCTCCAGATTGACAACGCCCGTCTCGCTGCAGACGACTTCAAAGTAAAGTATGTGATCTTCTTCTCTTTGCATGCAGCCTCATTCTTATACTGCACTACACTGTGTGACTGTCTCTAATGGAGTTTGTGTCTGCTCACTCCTACAGGTCTGAGAATGAGATGGCAATCCGCCTGTCTGTGGAGGCTGACATTGCCGGGCTGAAGAAAGTCATCGACGACACTAACATGAGCAGGATAAACATCGAGAACGAGATTGAGGCTGTGAAGGAGGAGCTTCTGTTCCTGAAGAAGAACCATGAGAATGTGAGTCTGCAGTCCGTTCAATCGATAATAGCATCTAGAGCCACGCATGTTGACAGCTTGTTGTTCATGTCTTTTATTCTGCCGATCCAACAGGAGGTGATGGAGCTGAGGAATCAGATCTCACAGTCAGGTGTGCAAGTGGATGTAGATGCTCCCAAAGGTCAGGACCTGGCCCAGATCATGGAGGACATGAGAGCCAACTATGAAAAGATTGCAGTGAAAAACGCTGAGGACCTCAAACGGTGGCATGAAAATCAGGTACCGCAGTGCTAAATATGTTTAATCATGAAAAAATGCACTGAGTTACTGTATCTCTGATCGTCTTCTTTTCGTGCCCCTGTCAGATCGCAGATGTTCAGGTGCAGGTATCACAGAACACAGAAGCTCTCCAGGGGGCCCAGATGGAGAAGAGCGACTTATCACGACAGATACAGACTCTGGAAATTGAACTTGCATCTCAACAGAGCTTAGTAAGCATTTTATTAATTGATTTATTTAACATTTTAATTTTATTTGGGAATGCGAAATAATCACGTCATTTCATTAGTTTATGACCATATATCCATACTGCACCCACTGAGAGTTAACGCAGGATATGTTTCCTAACATTTTCCAATGATTTCCTATACTGGAAACTTTTATTTCTCCTTTTCAATCTTTTATTAGAAAGCCTCTTTAGAGGACACGCTCCGCAACACAGAGCTACGTAACAACATGGAAATGGAAAAGTATAACACCATCATTATCCGACTGGAGGAGGAGCTGGCCAACTTACGCGCAAATATACAGCAACAGACCCAAGAGTACGAGGCACTGCTCAACATGAAGATGAAACTTGAGAGCGAGATCAGCACTTACAAGACTCTGCTGGATGGTGGAGACTTCAAGTAAGAGCTATAAAGATGTGGTGGAGGAAAAAAAAAAAGCAGGTCAAGGCAGTGGAGGTGAATACTAAAATCAATTGATAGCATGAGTTGCATGGGCAAGAATAACTACAGCATAATTTGAGGTAGAAGTCTCTGCTGGCTATGGTTTCATGGCCGGTTCAACATGAATATTTTGGAAGTCTGAATGTTTCATTTGTGTTTTGTACAGGCTCCAGGACGCACTGGACGAGCTGGAGGCCGCAAGCTAATTTGGAACAAAGAATTGGGAGTCATTGCAACAATGAAAGCAAAGCTGCCCACACCCATCATTTGTGTGTGGGGGGGTAGTTTTTACATTTTTTGCACTATAACCACAAGTCATGTGAAGCTTGATTTAAGCAATTCTGAATACAGACATTATTCCACCACAGTGAAACTAAGACCGCTTCCTGATCTGCCAGAAAAATGAATAAAACCTCTTCTTAAACCTGCATTCACAGCTTTGGTGTATTTCTTGTTAATCGATAATACGTGTTATGTTTTGGAAGTAAAGGCCCTTGCTGAATTCAAAAAAATAATCTGAAAATAACTCATCATTTCTGTTGGTAAAAAGTCAAACGAAAACAACTACAAAATTACTCATAGCTGGCTTAAGTAGGAAAAAGATTATCTGAGCTATCATTTGTCGAGTCTCAAAATATTTTGTGAAATGAAAACCATAATCTGAAGTGTGCCAAAACCTAAATCTTAAAGATGCATTACTTGACAACTGGCCACTAGGGGGAGAACTACTCCAAAATAAGCCGAGACTGAGGCAGTCCTGGCATTATGTTAAGATGGCCTATTCTGAAAGGTTGCTGCATAAGAATATATATCACCACTTATATGCACCAAGGAGTGGGTATAACCTTGGATAATTTTCAATCAAAAGATCGGCATAACACACGACAGCTGATAAAGCTTGAAAAGCTTTTGATATTATGTTTTTAGTGTAAAAACTCAACAAAGCTCTATAAGTTCTGGGACCTGGGCCAGTAGTTTTGGTGGAACAGAGTTTAATGGTGTATTACCACCAATGCATAAGAATTTTAAGCAAAAATTTATTTTAAAAAAAAAGTGGGAGGGAGGTTGACATTGCTATAAGAGAGAAATAAACGCGCAGCTGGGAAAGCTGCAGCCGGTTCAGTGACAAACATGACAAAAATTCAGCCGCAGAGAAACAGCAGCGAAGCTGAGCAGATGTGGGTCAGTAAGTAAACAAGGGAGGAGACACAGGCCCGTGGACGGCGATGCGCGCTCCCGATAATAAACCTCTGACGCCTTCATCCGGGAACTACTACGAACTCGCTCTCCAACATGGCGGCGTCAGGTGAGGTTTATGTGGGTGAACGATCTGGGTCGGTTCGGGGGAATTTAAGAGGATTTTACTTCAATACACTTTAACCCATGAAGTTTGATGGTCGTTATTTCTTCGGTTTATCGTTCTGCGTCGTTGTCTCGTGTGTATAAAGAGGTTCCCGGTTGTTTTGGCTCGGTAAAGACGTAGACAGAGGCGAATGAACGGAGCAGCGACTTGCATAAATGTGAAGGTTTTAACCTCCTGAGAACTTGTAGGATTGGCGTTTGAGCGTCGTTACTATAGCTGTTGGTGTGTCTGCTTTTGAGTTTTCACGGTATTACGCGTAATGGACGTGGTTGACATGCTATGAAATGTTTGTAACTGCGTGCAGAGCTGGCACATTGTATGTCCGTAGCAGGGCTCGCCGTGGCGCTCAGAGCAGATAAGCGCCGGGCGCAAGCGCGATTTGTGGAGGAGGGGTTGGGCCGAGGAGTCCGGGCTGCCGAGGAGTCTCCCCACGTGTGCAGCGTGGCTGCCTGGTGTCGGTGTTTGATGAAATGGGGCAGCTGAAGCTGTTTGGGCCGCATCCTAAACACTTCCCTAGCTCCTTCTCAACTTTAAGCTATCTTTTTCAGCCGGCTGAGTCTTGCGCGGTTGATGGCGCACTTGGATCGTGGCGCTGCGACGTGCGCTAGGCCCTAAACCTAGCCAGCTAAGCAGGGATACTTCCCCCGTCAGCAGTCCTCTGCTGACTAAGCCCGCATAGTCACAAAGACAAAAGCGATCGGTGTGCATGGCAAGCCAACAACCCATATAGTTAGCCTGGTAGTTAACTGTTGGTTCCCGTAGTTGTGGTTTTAGCAGAAGCCAGTTCTGCTGAAACTTGATGTTACACAGCTCTTAGCTCGCTAATGTCACATAAGTGAGGAGCGCTGAGAAGGCGACTACGGCTGATTTTTTACATACTGATTTTGGAGAGGACAACCAGTTACAGCGATTTAATTAGTCCTGATTAATGTAAACAATGACTTAGTATTATATAGTGGGCCAAAGTTGTAAACAGGCTTTGTTACTTTGTGCATGTGTGTAGGTTTTGAAAGTATATTTGTAAAGAATATTCTGACAGCTAGGATTTTCACAATAAAGCCAGCTTTGTTACCCCCCCCCCTTTTTTTTTTTTTACCTCAGGCCTAAACAATCAATACCTGCGCTATAAACTGTGTGTGAAGCCCCCCCCCCAATCCCCCTTGGTTATTCGGACATACTGTGAAGAATATTCTGTGCATATTCTCAGTCGTTCAGACCTCAAAAACGTGTTGCAAACATGCAGTTAGATGGTTTGAGATTGTCACAGTTCTCACCTGACTCTTGGAGCTAAACGGACGAGAGCCTTTTCTGATCTGCTGCACACTGATGACGGTTGGACAGGCTGACCACTCCCCATTTGTGTGTGCAGTTTTCAGGGGGAAAAAAGATGTATTAGTTATCGCACGCGTGCTGGGGCACACCCTTAACCTGCATGGTTGCACAGCGGCTCACTACTAAACCTTAAAAATAGTGTAACTACTTAGAAAGTGGCTCTCGGCATCATTTAAGGCACAAACATGAGGTTTTTCTGCAGCTATTCCAGATGTCACCATGTTTGTTTGCTGTGGACTTCCATAGACAGACATCCTTATGGGCAAGGTGACCATTACCCTATTACATTCTTTCCAGGGTTGGTTACTTACTGTGTGTTCTTCCCTACAGCTAAGAAGAAGAATAAGAAGGGGAAGACCCTCACTTTGACTGACTTCCTTGCGGAGGACAGTGGAGGCAGCAATGTAGCCCCCAGCTACCCAACCAAGTCCACAAGCTGGGCAGATGAGACGGACGATTTGGACGGAGATGGTGAGCACACACTAAAATACGTGCAACACACTGCAATCACCCTTTTTTATACTTTTATTTAACTAAAGTTGCTACTCACTTTGGACCCTCGTCAATAAGAGCAGCTGAAAGTAGCTTTTTCGTAAGTAAAAATTGCATAAATATGGCGGTGGGTTTAACACAGCATTAGGACGTCTTAACATTTCACAACAGCAGACAAACCACAAAACAGTCAGTTTAATGTTTGTTAATGACTGTTTAACTCTACCTTTGCCATTAACTGCAAAGTCAAAAGCTCTAAACTGGAGGCTGCGGTGTTCATCTGAGCTATTTGCATTTTAAAAATCAGGCTGCTGTGGCTTTGTTGTAGTAACAAAATTGTTAATGTAAATCAGGTTAGCTATACAATCAGTAGGTGGTAGTGTCCTTTGAATTGCATAGCCATTGATTGTCATGTTTTAAAGGAGATTCTGTGTCTGACACACCAATCTCACTGAAAGTCCCCTGGAAGACAATTACTTTAAGCATTACTTTAAGTGAAATCAGCATTACCTCTATTGCTCAGTAGATGTTTTAGATTTGGTGGGAGGATTGGTCAGACTGGTGTTTCCAAAAACACATGTAGTCGAACACATGACGGGATGTAAAACAAGCCTCTGAATTTTTTTTTACCTGTGCAAATAGTATTGGGCTTTTTTTTTTTTCCTGAAAAACTTTTAAATATAAGAAGTAGAAAAAGATAGAGGAAAGAAATAAACAGCAGTTTTTCAGATGCCTGGTGATACGAGGGTGATAACACACGATCCGAGCAGGAGGAAGCTTAACGAGGCACGTGTTTATTTACCCAGTCACAGTTTGGTTTTAATAGGATCCTGTGCCAGTGGCAATGCCCTGTTTGTATGTTATTTGTTATTGAATGCAGCTTCTTTTAGAGTGTACTCATACTAGGCTTTCTATATCACACCGGAGTGTGATTGAGGCCTAAAATCCAGTTTGTTTGACTAATGTGATCGCTGCATGCTGTGCCCAGGAGCAAATTGTGTCCTGGCTCCTTTGAAAAGGTGTACTCGGGCACAGTATGTATGTAATTACTTTAAGTAACTAACAAGCATGTGAGACGACAGTCTGTCGCTGCAAAAAAAAAAAAAATGCATAAAACATGAAACTCGTGTTATGCAAGATCGCTTTTAAAAAGTTTGTGTGTGCACATGAAAGGGAGGGAGAGGAAGCACGAGAGGAGTTGAGATGATGACACAAACTGATGCACACTCGGGTCCAGATCCTTAAGGGCAATGTGAGTGCTGGCTAGCGGGGAAGTGGGGCCATAACAGGCAATCTCACCTAGTGTGAATGCACCACAAGTGTTTCTTTAGTGTTTGCCTTATGTAAAAGGGATCTCTTTGCAAGTGGCTCTCTTGTTGTCTCACAATTAACACTAGTATAGGTAGCCTTTGTTTTTGTTTTTTTAAGTCTAAGGATTTCCTGAATTTAAGAAACCTCAAATGCTTTAATTTGAAAATTTCTCTTTGTCTCTGCAGTTTCGACTTCCTGGCACACGGAGGAGGACACGTACAGGGCACCACCCATCGACCGCTCCATCCTGCCCACAGCACCTCGCTCAGCCCGTGAGCCCAATATTGACCGGTCCAGGCTCCCCCGCAGCCCGCCATACACCGCCTTCCTGGGAAACCTGCCCTATGATGTCACTGAGGACTCGATCAAAGACTTCTTCCGCGGCTTGGCAGTAGGTTTAGCAAGGACATGGAGACACACACACACATAAAAGGCCAGGGCAAATAACATTTAGCATCCCGTCAGGTCTACAGGTGTTTGTTTTGCAAAGCAGCACAGTTTCAGTTGCATTTCAGCTTCTCAGTGTCATCAATTTCAAGGTACATGTGGAGCTGATAATCTGAAGTTTCAGTCCACAGCGACACAGGGCTGTTCACACTGCCGCTGCTGCGAAACACAACGGGAGGAAGAATTTGCATACTAATAAAGAACAGGAAACTGAGGTCCACTTTGGTGTTCTGTTTGTTTGCACACTTGTTGGTCAACGTGTGATATCAAGGGCACTTTTATTTCTATACCTAAGTACTCTGTCACATTCACACTCCAATGAACTCGTCCGGAGTAACGTGGGGTTGAGTATCTTGCCCAAGGACATTGTGCCAATTAATGAGCAGAACTGTTGACCATTTGTTTTTACAAAGTCACTTATGGTATTTCCTTAATTCCAATGTGTATGCATTCCTTTCCCATTTTGGGAACTTGATCAAGGTGTGTCTGTTGTCCTGACCTTAATTAGAGCCTTATGTGGTTAACGATTTTCACTTAAACTGTCTTTGTGTACAGATCAGTGCAGTGCGTCTTCCTCGAGAGCCCAGTAACCCAGAGAGGCTGAAAGGCTTTGGTTATGCTGAATTTGATGACGTAGAATCCCTCCTCAGGGCTCTCAGTCTCAGTGAGGAGGTATGAGGAACTGAACATGAAAATAACATAACTGAACAGCCTGAGTCTTTCTTTAATCTTCAGCAAAGATCAGTAAACAATAATTGTCACAATCTACTTTTTATTCCTTGTTTATACCAACAGAACCTGGGAAACCGCCGTATTCGTGTGGATATTGCAGACCAGTCAAATGATAAAGGTACACTGCTGCCTTTTTTCCTGGACATTTTGAAACACTCATCTCTGCCTTAAGTGTTCGATAATTTAACACATCATTTCCTCTGCTTCCTCAAACCTCAGAAAGAGACAGTGGACCCATGGGTGGCAGAGACAGAGGTGGACGAATGGCTGATATGGGTCCTGACAAGACAGACAGTGACTGGAGAGCTCGACCAAGCGCAGACGCTGATGATGGACCTCCCAGGAGAGATGATGCTTTTGGAGAGAGTGAGTCTGATATGATTTTGTTGGGAAAGATTCATTCCGAAAATAAAAAAGTCTTTAAAAAAAAAAAAATTGAATGTTTTGGGAAAAGATTTTTTTCCAGTTACTCAGAAAAAAATTGTGATGTTTAAGAATATATTGGTTGAATTCATTTATTAAAACAAGCAAATAAAGTGGCCCCAGGTTTTCAGCTCTCAAACTGAGGTGCTGTTTTCGTTTTTGTTTGTTTAATCATTTATGCAAAATGCTGGTATAATGAATCCATCAGATCACCTGTTCTTTAGCAGAATGTGTCACATGGCATCATTGTTGATCCTGTTCCAGGATCACGGGACCGTTATGAGTCAGATCGTTACAAAGACGGGCAGCGATGGGAGAGTGATCGTTATGACGGAGGCAGAGATCGCTACCGGGATCGCTACGACGACAGGGATCGCAGGGATCGCTACGACGACAGGGATCGCAGGGACCGCTACGACGACAGGGACCGCAAGGACTACGATAGAGGAGGTTTGTTTGTAGAAGTCCTGTAGGCTCCATCCAAGGCATTCCAATCCAAATTAAATCTTTACTTCCCATTTCACTAGCTGAAACCTTTTTTGGGCTTGTGGTTGCATATACTTAATACTTTTCCACCACCGAGGTGCCCGTGCCCGTGACAGTGCTGGTGTCATTTTCAAAGAAACGGCGAAACTCTTAAGAATGAGCCTGCGTTTCCACCACGCTTTGTGAACTGATCCTTTACGTATGTGTGGGCAGGTCCTCTTCTGGAAACAGAAACATCCTTATATCTGTGATATGAACTGATACAAAGCAGCAAGTTCGGCCTTAGGCCTCAGCTTAATTCACAGCCATGAAAATCGCATCGCTTTTCTCATGTAATTCACAGTGACATAGCGGTAGAAAGCTTTACGTTGAGATGGCAGAGTCTCGCCCTTCTGATGCTTTTGTCACGCATTCTTGGTTCAAGACCAGCTAGCTTGCAGGGCCCAAGTTGAACCTGTTTTTCAGCCGAGCACCGAAATACGTTTGCGGTGGAAAAACCGCTGAGCAGTTCAAATACTGGCACTGGCACCGGAACCCTATCGGTGGAAAAGAGGCCACTGTTTCCAGCATCCTGATTTTTGATTTCTCTTTGGTCTTCTGTCCTCCTGTTGTCTGTGTAGGTTATGACTCTCGTGGTGGAGGAGGTCGTCGTGCCTTTGGTAGTGGCTTCCGCCGTGATTACGATGACAGTCGGGGTAGCAATGAACGTTATGGGGAACGGGATCGTTACGGGGACCGGGATGAAAGGCGTGAGGAGAGAGGTGAAATTTCATTATATCAACACTATGCTTTGCTAACATTACTAACTTATCTTCTGAAATAAAGTTAATACACTTCACAGGAAAAGTTGTTTGTTTTTTTGCTCCTCCCAGAATGTACAGTTTAGTTTTTATTTTGTTATTTTTAAGTCAGAGATTCAAGTTTGACTGTCCTAACTCACAGTTGCACCCCTTTGCTTTTGTCTTTCCAACCCCAGCTCCTCAGCAAAGACCCAAGTTGAACCTGAAGCCTCGTAGTGTACCTAAAGAGGAGGAAGGCACCGGCAGTGGTGGCACTTCACCCGCTGCCGTTTCAAGCTCCAGCAGCAGGGCCTCATCTATCTTTGGTGGCGCAAAACCAGTTGACACAGCAGCAAAGGAGAGGGAAGTGGAGGAGAGGCTGAAGAAAGAGGAAGAGAGGCTGCAGAGGCAGCTGGAGGAGGATAAAGGCAGGGGACCTGACAGAAAGATGAGGGACAGGTGAGGGGGTTGCAAGGGATGTTTGAATATTGCATTATTGCACAATTACATGTTCTGTTGATGTTTGAAGCACAAATAAATTAGACCTCATCCAGAAATGGAAGTAAGCCTGTTTTCAAATGTTAATGCTCAGTTATTTGGCATTTAGGCATCCTACAAAGACTTAGAACACCCTCCAGTACCACAACTTGCAGACGGTTCCCCTTCTCTTTCTGAGATGTTTGTAGTATGTTTAGGATCCGCCTGCAGTCTGAGGGCCACTAAAAGCTTCTTGTGATTCTGGAGGAGGTTCATGGTAGATTTTTTTTTTTTGAGGTGTTCATTGTTCTGTTTTAGCTGTAACTGGCTTTTGACATTTTTCTTTGCTGACTGCATGACATTTGCATCCAGAATTTTCAGAAGTTGGTGTAAACTTGCCATGAAAAGTGTAGTGAGTTAAGCTCTAACAAGTTAGTCAAGTTTTCATAATATTCACAGTTCCAAATATTTCCACATATTACATTTTCCTTTTTTAAAAACAATTTTTTTTTTAAGGTAAATAAAATAAATGGCACTTTTTTTTTTTTTTAATATCAGATTGCAGTTGGGTTGTGTTCATGATTCTCCACTGCAAAAATCTACTAAACGTGTCATTTGCATAGAGAGAAACTTAACATTTCCAAATGGTCAAGTAGCCGCACTGTATTTCAATCAGTCTGTCTCAATCATCCCACAGTCACTCTCTACATGAGCTCAAAAACTTGCTTGCTTGTGTTTCAGCCTTGTTTTGCTGCTGCTGCTCATCTTTTTCCTGTGTGAGCCCAGTGACTCTCATTTGCAATTCACAGTTAAGCACAATATGCCTTGATACTCCTCCTTCAGATTTCATGTTGTTGCAGTGTACCTGTATAGCCTTCTGCATTACATACCTACTGAGCAGAAAACTTTGTGTAGCTACACTGAAGAAAACATGAAGTGTTAAAACAGTAGTTTGGGTTTAAGACATCAGTGGACTGATCTGCATAATCTAATCAAAGGTCTGAAGGAATCAAGTTCACTAAAACATATAAAATAAATCTATTAGTCACATTTCTGTGAGAAGCGTGGATGAGTTCAGGTTTTTTCTTTTGTTTTTAGGGACCCGAGCTGGCGCAATGAGGAATCTCACACTGAGCGATCCCGCACAGGAAGCGAGTCTTCACAGCAAGGAAGCACTTCTGGAAGAGGTGAGATGTTTCTTCACTTTCTTCTAGGAGAGCTTTCCTTCATGAATCTGGTTTTGCATTTTGAACCTGCAAATACTCATTTAAGACTCAGTTTTTCTACATGAGATTCCTCGCTTTTTGTCTTGGGCTTACTTAAAACTGAAATACTGCCTCCTTCCACCAGGGTGCACGTGTCGAGATAGCGGAGCGTTCTGGGGAGAATGAGGTTTTCAGTGGGGCAGAAGGCAGCTCCTCTTCCCCTGGGTCCTCATCACGGCCCCCCTCCACCAGCTCCTCTAAAGAGCCATTGAAGGTGATGCCTGCGCCTCCTCCCAAGGAGAATGCATGGGCCAAGAGAAGTGCAGCCAACACAGGCTCTAATGAGGGCGATGGGCGAGGGCCAGTCTCCCCGGTCTCCCCAAGCGGTTCAACTCCTCCCAAGTTCAGGTGAGAATGCAGGAAAGGACACACTGAATCAAGTGTGTGATCAGAAGTGCTGATACTCATTCAGTGAATGGGTAAAAGTTTGATACTCAGAACCGCCTGCAGAAATTTAGATCTGCAACCTTTTTATTTTTTTCCTGGCTGTTCTTTTCCCTTTAGCTCCTCAAGTTCTGCAGATGAAAGAGGATATGGAAAGGGTAAGTACTAAACACAGTGGGATTTTTACATTTTTGCCCCACCCATCATACCAGAAATGTTTGTTTTTGGGTTTTTTTTGAGGGGGGGGGGGTCTACAAATAAAACAAAATGCCTGGGTGGGTTTTGTAAACAAATAAAATAACAAATAAATAGAATGGAGGAAACGGGGTCTTTTTATTGAACGAAGAGCACATCAGCAAACGTGGGATTAGTGGAAAACTAGATAAATTATCTACAGCTGAAAGAGTTTCTGAATTACCAGGATGGCTGCCTTGATTGTCTAATGAGGAAACAAGAGGTAAGCACAATCTGACTGAACAAGTAAACAGTAACAGTTGCACATGTCTCAGTTGAATACAGCAGGTAATCTTTCACAGTCCAAACTGGAAAAAGTAAGTGTACTTTGTAAGAACTCAGTTTAGTCAGGTTTTCCAGTTAAGAGGTGATATTGGGGAGGGGGGGGGGTTGCTTTTGTTTTTTTAAGTGTGCACCTCCCAATAAATAAAGACATAAAATCTTTCTCCATCACCACTTTCAAAGGGCTACTAGAAACATATATTTTTCTGTCCTCCTGTCTTTTTGACTTCTTGTTCGGCTCTTCTCAACATCGTCAGTCTGTGCTGCACTTAATCGGCTTCAGTCGTATTTGCCCATCTGTGCTCGGAGCAAGAAGCTGAAAAGCATTTGCACATGTCTGGAGAGTACATCCTGTAACTATTGGCGCATAAAAGCTGATGACAAAATGATTTTTTTTTTTTTCTTCAAACCTTTGAGTGGGTCCAGGAGAGCTGGATTCATGTTGTTCAGTTCTTTCTGTAGTCCATAAAAAGCGTAAGATTGTCAGAAACGGCAGGAAGTGGGATATTTCAGGTCTCCATTTATTATTGCACAAATGCTGTGTTCATGCATTTACAGGTTACAGTAGATTTTTCATTTAGACTTGCTCACTTACACGATGTGGTGTGCAGCTTTTATCTGTGCTTTCCGCACTTGTGCCGAACATATTTGTCAGTCTTGCTAGGAGCAGCTCAAAACGTGCATGCAAAAACACTACAAGAACCTGAATATATTCATTGTCTGCTGTGATGCCACAACATGGCTTTCACTATTTTCAGATGTTTTGGAACCCTTTGGCACATTTTGCAAGCCAATATCAAATTGAAAAGAAGGTCATTCTTGTAGTGGGGCAGTTGTGCACCTCTCATTTGGCCCTACATCAGTGACTAACACATTTTGAATCCAACCGAGTGGCTTTTTATGCTGCAGTATGTTGAGAGTGTAGTCTACTGTACAAAGTCCACCAGCCTCCCTTGACTCGACTGTCTGGCTTCTTCTTTAAGATGAGAACAAGGCTGATGGTGTGCGTCGGGACCGGGGGCCCCGCGGGCACGAGGGGGGCCTGCAGGGCCTGGAGCTGGGCGGGGCCGAGGAGAGGGGCCCAACAGAGACCGAAGGAAGGAATCAGACAGGTTAGCAACTGCAAAGTTCTTAATGAGACAGGGAGGATATTTTTTCAGTGCTCGGTTACACAACTGATGGTGCTTTTTTTTTTGGTTTGGTTTGGTTTTTGTTATGTTTTTCTGGGACACTGGGAGCATGAAGATACAGGGATTTCTGGTGTGCACATGAATGCTTTACCTGTGCTACACCAAACTGTCACAATCCCCGTCATGTAGCGCCAGAAATAACTGATGTCAGAGCTAAAATTTACAGCATGAGTCAGAACTGAAATTTTCTGGAATGGCTGTTAATTTTCTGATAATGAAAATTAGCAGATTCTTGTTTTGGTATGAGGATTCACAGCAAGCTTTTTAGTGCAGATACTTTTTTAACGTCAGTATTCACTCTGACCTTTAGAAAGGACAACAGAAGAGACCGAGACTCCAGACCAGCTCCAGAGCCAAAGAAATACGAAGAGACCCCAACCCCCGTAAGTCCTTCACTCGACCACATCAGAAACTATGAATTTGTGCAAAGTTCTGTCCATGTACTGATTATTTGTGTCCCCCCCCCAGAAATTCAGCTCAGCCAGTAAGTACGCCGCTTTGCTAATGGATGGAGACCAAGGAGACGATGCAGATGATGTCGAGTAGAGAAAAAAAAAAAGACGACTCGACGGAACAAGGAGTGGAGAAAGCAACGAATGCAGGAAAAAAATTATCTCACATAGCGTATGGAAAATAAAAAAATAAATAAAAAATCTCCTCACGTGGATGTGGCTCCTGGGGGGTTGGGGGAGGGAGTAAGCCATCACTCACTCCCTGCTTTCCTCCTACAAACCTGTCCTTTAATTTCAAACCATTCACCCATCCTTCTTTCCCTGCCCCACCTGTGGGACTCTTCAGGTTCTCAAGAATAGTCACATACTGGACTTGTTTTAAATGGAAAAGAGGAATAGATGACACATGGAAACGTGATGGATAACATTGAATTAATTGTAATAAATAAATGGAAAATGTGGGGAAAAAATGAATTTTGTATGTTTGTGGATCACAGGGGTACTAAGTTGGCATCTAATGAGAGAAGATGGAGCTTATAGAGTTTTTTTTTTTTCCCCTAGTTGAATTTTTAGACGTGCATAACTTCATTACAACACCCTTTGTATACATTATTAAATGATTTGGTGTTATGAAATCTCTTAACTGTCTTCCAGTACTCAGTCATGAACGTTGAGACTAAAAAAAAAAAAAAATTCCAATCGTTTATTCACCGTTCACCACCTGAGCTGGTTAACTGCTTAAAAGGACTGCTTAATACATTTTGCACGATATGTGTTTTGAGAGAGGGGGGGGGGCTCCACACAATTCTACCTGAGAATTAAGTGCCATTATAATAATCCTCATTGTACAGTTGTCCCTCAATTTCTATACCTCATGATTATGCCAATTAAAGGCTTATAGTAGTCCTGTTTCCAGCCATGTTAGCAGATCCCCTGCAGCTGTAAAAAATCATTCACTCCCCCTGAAGTAAGGAATACAAATATATGGAGAAAGGCTAGACATGGGGTGTGAGGAATTACATGAACTTGTCTTCCAATTTGCAATAAATTGGAGTCATGTGAATTCAAATAGTATGTGGTCATTGAAGCTCAAATGTGTAAAAATACACACAGGTAAAGCAGCCCCTCGCTGCTTCTGTTATCCTGAGCAGGCAGTGCACGCTGTTGGGACACCAGCAGGATTATAAATTATCCACACAAGCTGGGTCATTTGCAGAGTCGCTTCATCCAACTTGCAGCCAAGTGTTTTTCTGCTCTCCTGGTGTGGTCTGTGAGGCAGAAAATTTCCTCAGTGTTTCTTCAGTCTCTGCCCCCTGCTGAGACCCTGACTCCTGGTGGCAGCTGGTTAGGCTCCTGCTGAGCTTTATGCTCCCCACCACCACACACACACACACACACACAGGAGGTGTGCATTTTCATGCAAGATGGGATTTCTCTGCCCCTTAAAAGCACGCCATTCTTTGCAGCAGATATCGGTGCGCTCACGCTGAAGGAACACCAAAAGATTTATGTGGAAAGTACACTCGCCGTGCTGCAGCAGTGCCAAAGCTGGGAAACGAACGTGTGAAAAACAAGGCGGGTGTGTGTGTCTCCACACTGTTCATTACTTTCTGAGTGTGTTGTTTATACTGACTTCACTTGTGTGGATAAAAGACAAAAAGATGCTAAGTAAAGGACCAACTGCCTGGACAATTAACCGTAAAGCTCCTCTAATGTTTATATAGAACATCTTTAAATTAATATGGTTGATTTGGTGATATTAACTATGAGACCTTCTGGAAGGTTTAACTTTAATTATGCATTCATAACTGAGTGTAATTAGGAATTACTAGATAATTAAGCATGATCTAGCGAAGAAAATTATGGAGAAAAAAAATGAGCAAGTGCTGTAGTGATTTAGAGTCTTTGGTGTAATGGTTAAAACTGCCTCGCATCAAGGTCCTTGGTTCAAATCCAGGATGGGGCCTTTCTGTGTGGAGTTTGTATGTTCTCCCTGTGCCAGTGTGGGTTCTCTGCAGGTACTTTGGCTTTCTCCCACAGTCCAAAAACATGCTTGTTAGATTAATCGGGCCATATATGTGAATATGAGTGTGAAATGTCTGTGTGTGTTAGCCCTGTGACTGGCATCCTGTCTACCCCGTCTCTCTGCCTTTGACAGCTGAGATAGACTCACAGCCCTAAACTGGATAAGCAGATGGTGGATGGGCATGATTTCAGTGTATTAATATTGTGTTGCTTCATTCTTAATTACACTGGGATGTAATGCTCTTTTTACTCTTTATTAATTGGCCTACCATAGTTACCTTATGGATTCAGATTTGACAAAAAACAGTACAGTATTTAACCTATCATGATCATTAACTTGTCTCCTGTTTTTTTTTCTTTTTTTCACTTCCAAAAATCCAGAGGCTGTGGATGCTCATGATTTGCTGCCCAGTTTAGCTCCCAGCCCCAGATTTGTCTCACATTTAAACCAAAGACTGCTTTGTGCAGTCTAACCAGGGGCTAAAAATGTGGTTTTAAAAAGAGTTTATTGTTGGAGTTTTTTTCCCTTCCAACTGTAAAACCTCCAGCTTGAAGCAGTATTTTGTCCGGGGAACCCAGTTTGAGGAAATAAACTCCCTCTGTGTGTGTTACAGAGGGAGAGAAAGAGAGAGCTGTAGTCTGAAGGAATTTAATGTGTAGCGGAGCACAGATCTAAAATTTAAGCACAGAGCCTGTCATTGTTTTAATTTCAGTGGAGAGAGCGAGCGCTGCATCCAAGTGAGGAAATAAAGGGAGGTCAGTGATGATGTCATGTGTCCTATCAAACAGTGTGGTAAAATTGATTACATTTAGACTGAAAACACCCATGGGACATGGCGAGATAGAAGATTCTTCCTCAAAACAATGTGGAGAGGGAGACGTGATCGGTGCCATCAAGCCTGCGTTCGTATGTTCTCATGAGCAAAGTCACGGAGACCAGAAGGATGACATGTGTGAAAGAAGTTCAAACTAATCACTCTCCATGAGGAAGAGGAGCGTGAGAGGAGCTGAAGTGAAGCCAAAGCATAAGGGAAGGGCCTGACATCAACAAGCCAAAACAGCTGCCCCCTTCTCCCCCACAGCAAGAGGAGCCAGATAGAGCAAGGGAGAGAGAGAAGGGGAAGACTGGAGGGTCTGTAAGTGCAGAGCAGGAGAGCCCTGTGCACAAGTCATTTGAGGGTCTGTAGGCTGAAGAGACGGAGTTATTAGCAAGTGGTGGAAAGGGGGAGGGAGGGACAGGGACAAGAGAGGTGGTGAGTGTATGCTTGCATGCTTTCAGAGTGAGGATAGCCAGGGAGCAAGGGACATGGGGGGAGTGTAAGGGGATGTGGTTTGAAGGGTAGGTTCTTGGTGACACTTCTCAGAGGGGAGGAAGAGTGGATGTAAGCGGAGAAGTGGGGAAAAAAGTCATCGGGGTGGGTTTCAAGTCAGCGTGAGCTGTCAGAGGGGAAGTGCAGAGGTGTGAGGAGTCACTGTGAGGGACGGAGGAACATGTTGGAGAAGAAGAAGGTATAAGATTGAAAACAATGAAGTGCTGAGCTGAGAAGAAGAGGGAATCACTTGTTTGGAAAGAGTGGAGAAGAGTTGAGGAAATTAGAGATTCAAGGTGCAAGAGGTGTGTTTGCTGCAAGAATGGGGTGCATTCAAAGCACGGGCACTGTTCGGATAAAAAACAACAGATCTGATGCAGAACCTGGAGGAATCCCCATGAAGGTAGACCCTGAGGTATCTCCTGAAATCCTTCAACTTGCTGAGGTAAGTCGATAACTGCTGCATGGAGAACCATCTGCATGCTGGTTGTACATGGCAGAAATGTGCAGCTCTATCTTCAAACATACTCAGTTTGATAAACAGACCGTAAAATCACAGGTCAGTACAGATCACCTGTTTTGCTGGTAAAGTCAGCTTGAAACACTTTGACTCTCCACAATCTTGGCTTGATTTGCAGTGTTTAGTCATTTGACTCAGCAGCAGAGGCTGAACTTTGTTATACACTCATCACATGCTAGATAACAGCCAAAGGAATCCAAAGAATTGCCACTACGTTTCCAAATTAGATGAGGCCTGGACTCCAGAGCAGTTCTCTCTCACTCTTATGAAATATTCTTCCTCTCTGTGTTTCTGTCAGCGTTAAATAGAACAGCAGCATATCATAAACAGACGTGTGCATACCGGAGGGATCAAAGTGTTTTGCATGTTCCTTTTAGACCTCTCTCAGAAGCATGATTGTATGCTGCTAATGAACTGTAAATTTAAGCTGCAGTCTAAAGTATTTGGCATTCACAGATTTATATGCATTATTATAAACTGGAGTCACATTCAGTGAACCAAGAAAAAACAAAGTATGCACAGCAGTGGAAAGGAGGATTCACGCGATCACTGCTAAATGATGTCCCTCGGGTGTCAAGGTTCAAGAGGAAGTGGTATAAGTTACTGTCTGGTTTGGACCCACCGCCTGCCTGTCTGCGGCCTCTATTTAGGAACACGTATGGATTTAGGAGCAAGCTACACTTCCACATGCATAAAACCTCTGAGGGACTTTTATGGAATCTAAACTAAAGGTGCCTCTTTAACACCAAGGGTATGCACACTAGAATGTGTGTTCTCACATGTCAGAGTAAATCACACTGTGGCATTCTCTATGTTGGTGTAAAAAAAAAAAAGAAGAAGAAAGAAACAAAAACAAAGAGAAATAGGAATGAAGAATGTCATGCATCTTTAATAAAATACACAGTGAAATGAACCTACAAGCTCAGACATTTGTGTGATGAGTGTCTAATTTCTGTTTAGAAATTCTAGAAATTGCTGGAGCAAAAACATTAGTCAGATCATTTGTGGCTTCAGATCCCCTGACTGTGTTTTTCTGTCTGTTTCTGTGTGTGTGTGTGTGTGTGTGTGTGTGTGTGTGTGTGTGTGTCAGAGCATGCCAAATTATGATAACATAGTCCCAGCTGAATGGGTGGACTCGTATGAAGTGGAGAAGAATGAAGTGTCGTACTGTACATGCAAACAGTGTAGGAGGTTTTTTTTTAAGGTTGTTTCTAGTCTCTTTTGTCTCAGTTTCTTTTCCTCTTTTTCACACACACACACACACACACACACAAATTCTTCTTCCTATTTTCAGCATTTTCATGGCTTTTAGAGGTGACAGCACACTACTCATGCAGGTTATAAATACCCAGCCAGAACCGGAGCATACCCCTGGCTCACCACCTGCTCCCGTCCCTTCCTCTGTGTGTGTGTGTGTGTGTGTGTGTGTATGTGTGTGTGTGTGTTTGTGAGAGAGTTTTTGACTCCTGGTCTCCAGCATGTCATCACTTGTGAAGTGCCACTGAAAAAGAAATGAGGCATTTAGTGCCAAGGGGGCGTGTGTGTCACTGTACTCTGTATTTATTTACAGTGTGCATGCATGTGTGTGCGTATGTGGTTGCAGCTATATATTTTTACCAATGAAAGGCAGTGGCACAGTGTATATTTCAGAAAAATAAATCTGTGTATCCAGGCACAGAAAGCTTCACCCTTACAACACTGACTGAGTGATGTTGTTTAATAAAAAAAAAAAAGCCAGTGTAAAAATCCCCAATAAATGCAATGCAGCCACAGTCATAAAGAAATCTATTGTGCTTCTTTTGCTGCATGACCGTTTCTTCATCTGTTTGTTAGATGTGGAAGTTCTTTGCAGTGGTCAGTGGAGATGCCTGGAGAATGACATAGACTTTGGCTGCAACAAACAAATGGGGTGGGGTTCCAACACTGCAATGCAATACTGCAACACTGCTGATACTCTGGGAGCCTCTGGAGACTGAATGTCCACTCAAACAGAGATCATTCTTACTGGTATCGCAGCACATAAAGGGGGTGGGTATAATCTAACAACCACCTATGCAGCATGCTGTAGGTTATATTCAGCCCTGCTGTTAAAACAGATTAGCAAAATTCTTTGGAAAGCGTAAATATTTCAAACTTTTAAAGTATATAGTAAATCATTGAAGGTCCAGTAGTGCCAAAATTGTGTTTATAGTGTCCTGTTTGCATTTATCAACAGCTTTTCAGCTTGGAACTGCACTGCAGTTATGACGAATGATATGACATTTGTCTGCGTCAGTTCAGCCATAAACTGAACTTCTATCATCCTGTTACACTTCTATTATTTGACAGTGTTCTTCTTGTCGTGCTGATGTTTTCAGTGTGGTGTTACAAATCCCTTCCTGATGTGTAATTTTCTGTCATATTGTATGGAAAAAAATACTCTTGTATTGTGATATTCAGAAACACTCTGAACCAGACCCATAATGGGTCCCATAAATCCAAACATTATGCAACAAAAGCTAAACAGTTGCTGGCTGTGCCATCACAGGCTCAGCTGTCAACTTTCAAATCATGTGAAGAAAATGGCGACACCTCAAGGCAACATGTGACCAGAGAACAATTTAAAGTTCAGCTGACAGTCAAATGAGTTTTAGATGAGCAAACGACAAAGACAGTGTTGTTGTCACCGCTGAAGTTGAGTTTAAAGCTGAAAAGACACGTTTGACTGACAGTAAACAGTTCACAAGGAAACATCATTTTTGGTGCAAATGTACGTTTTAGAAACATTTGAGTTTTATGGTGATAGTATTTGTCTGAAGCTGTTTAATCTGGGTTGCCTTACGTGGCAAATATTCCTAATGTTGTGTCCACCTTTCTCTATTTCTCCACTTTTTGCAAATGTCCAGTTTTGAACAGGTGGAGGGAACTGTTCTTTATGCTGTCTTTACTGACAGATAACTACCACTAAATCTGCTCTCAGCTCTCACTGCTCACATGCCAAAGTACTTGTTTAAAGGTTATTATTTAATTTCCAGAAAGCCACCGGCTTCTATGACGACACCACACACACATGCCATCACCTCTTTGATTTACTACCATCGGGCAGAGTCACACCCACGCAACCAGACTGGGCAATAGCTTTTTCCCAGAATCTGGCTGCTCTGAACCAGGCCAAAAACACATAAAGACAATAGCTTTGTAATGCTGGAAATTTTCTTGCAACGTAACGCATTGCAATGCTGTTCTGTATGTATCGTCCACTATTCACTTTCACACCAGATGTTGTTGCACATGCCACTTTCAGCCTGCTGAATTGTTGCACAATATTGTTGTACTATTGCATGATTATTGCCATTTATATATATTTTTTATACATTAAACTTAATATTTTAAACATCTGTAGAGCTGCAAATAAAATTTTGCTGAACTGCATAAGATATGTGTGGAAGTGACAGTAAATATCTATTCTATTCTATTCTATTCTATTCTATTCTATTTTGGTATCTGGCCACTCTTGTCACCTGTTGTGATCACTGCCTAGGATTTTCAAAACAATTTTAACAGTGAAAACTTCGTCCTCTGTTGGAAAATGTGCTGCACTGCTTCAGTGTGTCCACTGGGCTGCACCCTTGACCCAGTCTGATATTTCAGGTTCAACTTTATGACTTCTTGGCAACAACAGATGGAAAGTGGCAAGGTTATATCATGGAACTAATATAGTGCTTTAATGCCATATCTTTATAATAATCATTTTTAAAAAGCCACATTTTTGTGATTTTTTCTTCAGTGACCCTACTGCATGGCAAAGATTTGCAAAAATATCAAAAATATTTGTAATTTACCTGACCCAAGGTACATGGCAACAGAAAAAAAAAATCAGTCATGGTGGATGGGTTCTATTAGTCATGTGCCATTTAACTGTGACTTCACAGCAACTGGTGTTTATTTTTGTTTTGTTTTTTAATCTAGTTTAGCATTTGTAATGTCACCATATATCACATAAATAATTATTATGACACTATTATATTATGATATAATATATTCTTCTATTATATTTTATATTATATAATCTTATATTTAATATACTATTAATTATAAGACTCTAAATTTTTTTTTTTCACTGTCAATATTTCTGCAGGCAATCTCAGATTTGTGAAGGGACATGTGCGCTTGTGTGTACAACATCTGTTTGGGTTGCATTAGTCCAATTGATTCAACCTCCAGTATTCACAGGTTACATAAGAGCATTCAAAGTGTAAATGGTTCAGATGAGATGATAATGATCTGCTCCCCTCACATGTCCTCAGGTTTATTGTTTATCTAAATCCCCCCATATACTCTCACTACTACACACATGCAAACACACACACAGAGACCCAGATTCATCACATTCAGTGGCTGCCATAGTTTATATTCAGCAGAGAATGTGTCCATAGTCAGATGACTCTGTTCTTTTGTTTATGAGATCAATACATACAGTATGATGGTAACGTGGTCCATCAGAGGCAGCAGCACTGGATCAGTCTGAGTCAGCAGCTAACATGTAGTTCATCTCGGATGGTTTTTGTTGCTAGATGGGTCACAAAGATTGCATTACCTGAGAACACAAATGCACAAGTGAATTTATTAGATCAAAGAGATGTCATTCACTTACTGGAGGTCATTCTGCAGCAGCTTTTTATACACCTGAACCCCCAACATCTGTTGAAATCTACTCTGCATACTGTATGAAGCTGCTGACAGTTACCTTTCTAAAGAGGAAACAGCTAGCCTGACTTTGTGCTACACCTCACTAATAAATAACTGACTATAAATAATGTTTTCATAATAAAAACACATCAAATGACAGTATGACATAGGTCACCACAGTTTTGCAGTTTTAATTCAACTTTAAGCACATTGTTTTGCTGTTCAGTCCTCAAACTCTATTGTTTTTGGATTGATCTGCACTGATGTTATGAAAGGGTGGCACAATAATTTGCACTGGTGCCTTCAAATCCAGTCTGTGTGGAGTTTGCATACAGTAGCACCTTTCAAGATAAATATCACAAAGTGCTTCACAGCAAAAATGTTAAAAGATAGAAACAAAAGGTTAACCAAAAGCAACTTTAAAACAATGAGTCTTTAGCTGATCCCAGGGTCAGAGGTAGTGAATCGCAGAGTCTGGGGGCCACTGTTGCAAAAGCTCTGTCTCCTGTAGCTCTCAGCCTTGTATGCTGGACAGCCAGCTGGCCCTGATCAAATGACCTCAGGGACTTCCTGGGGATGTATGGATGTAAACGTTTACTGATGTATGCTGCTGCTTGTCCATGTAGAGCACTAAAAGTAATATCCAGAATCCTATGGTGGACCTTGAAATGAATGGGGAGCCAATGTAAGTGAATTAGCAAGGGTGTGACATATAAGTATTTAGTGGAATAAGTCTTGCAACGGCATTCTGAACGACCTGCAGACATTCCATGGAAGCTTTATTAAGAAAAGTAAAGAATAAATTGCTATAATCCAGAGGTGATGAAAGAAAGGTATGAATAGCAATCATAACAACAAACAATAGCGTTCTAACTACCTCGTGGCTGTATTCTCATATCTAGCAGGCAAACAGGAGAAGCCTTCATCTAACTCTTGGCAAGAGAGCAAATAAGTACATTTTTCAAAAAAAAGGAAAAGTGTTCCTTTAAAGCACCCACTTGTTAACTGTATAGTCATTTAAGCTGAGATTAAAAAGAATTGCAGAGCTATATTTATGATTTCAATGTTACTGCCTGACAAACCTTGGATTTAATTCAGTAGCAACTTAATGTCAAATTAAAGCACATTTACAGTTTTTTTATGGGGCAAGTCAGAAATTTGCTGCAGCTGTTATATGTTGGGTTGTGAAGTGTGATGTCAGCAAATCAGCTGCATTTACGATGGTATTATGCAATCACACAAAGCTGAAGGTGAGGCAGCATAAAACATTCATTTGACATTTCTTGTCATTAAGGATTTAAACAGTGTACACTCCACTTGAGAGACACGACTCTTTTATAATACATTCCAGGTTAGCTACACTCACAGTTTAAGGCAGTGGGGGGAGTCAGTGTCGCTCTTATTGGAAAACCAAGGCATCAAAAGAAGAAGAAGTGCCTCCATGGAGATGTGCTTTTCAACACAGATGTGCATTGAGCAATTCAACAGGAGGAGAAATATCAGTGTGCACTGGTACTGTGTGGTGTTTGTTGCACTGTGCCTCTCCTCTTCCATCATACAGACCACAGTCTCACATCATCGCTCTCCTGATGTTTCCAGGCCCGTCTTTCTGCTCTGCTCAAGGAAAAATTTAATGGTTTAATTTGCTTCGCATGCCATCAAAAAGGCTTTGCTTTGGGAGGGCGTTGCCATAACTTTATGCAAACATTGTCCTGTTTCTCTCTGGGACAGTTGAGTATCAGTTTATAAAAAGAAAAATCCATGGATTATGACTCAGAGCGGTGCATTTATTTGCCTTTAGAGCACATGTCCCCACCAGGACTGTGTCTGGATGTGTGCAAAGACATTCAAGTTGTTGTTTTCAGATTATCCTTGATATTTGTGCTTAAATCAAGATTATTGCAGTTTATTTTCATTTTCCCTACTATATTATGAAAAGCAAGACTTGAGTGGAGTTTTTGAGAAAGAGTGAACAGTCATGGTGAGACTGTTTGTGTCAGGTTTACTGTACTTTTGCTTTGCCTAAAGATCTCAAGTCCTGGGTTTATACAGCTGCCAGGACTGCCCAGTATGGTACTACCTCGCAGTGTTGAAAGGAAACTGAGCCTGTCTTCAAGGAGGAGAATCCTCAGCTACTTCAGCCAGACTTAAAGAGAGACTAAATATAAGTTAAATATTAGTCTTTGTTTAGTTGCAAAAGATTTGCCTTCAAAGTCAATGTGTGCCTAAATTTATGTGGAGTTGGGAAAGGCATGCTCTGTGAGACTATATGCAGGCACTGCAGTTCTTTAAAATAATAAAGCACTAACATGGCAATACAATACTCTAAAATGCAGGAGTTTATAATGTTTCAAGTTTTAGTTGCTGGGATTTAATGGTCTAGACCAAAATGCTGGAGTGGCCAATCAAATGAGGAGGTACTTTTTTAATGTACATGAAGTTATTCCTGATCAGTTTATTGCACTGTGACACGGTGTATTGTTCTGATGTGGGAGGCCATTGCTTTTAGGAATAATATCTCCAGAAGAAAGAGGAGTGAGGCAGAGTTGGGGAGGGGCAGTATTTGTAAAAGTGGAATCCACAGGAGTGCTAGTAACCCACATGAATTTTAATGTGATGATCATTTCTATTTACTTCACCTGTCAGTGGTTGTGAAGTTGTGGTTGAGTCTGAAAAAGCCATGACATGGACATGACTAAATCAATAATATATATATATAAAAGCTCTCATGCTCTCATGCAATGAGTGCATCTATTAGGTTTCATTCAGCCTACCTGTGACCATACTACACAGTGACACTGGGAATAGCAGCATGTAAAGCTTTTCATTTTTCACCATCTTAGCCTCTCAGACTGAGACAGAATAAGGACACGTTAAAAGACAAAACAACAGGATGCCTTCAAAGACAACATGATATGACAGCTAATATTAGTGGAGGAAGTTGAATGTATAGCAGGTAGGACACCAGTGCTCATGCTGGTGTATCACTAAACCAGCGCAGATCTGTACTGACAGCAGCTACGCAGGGGACAGTGAACATCTAAGCTAAGCTCAAAAGCCTTTGCAAATACTGAAAAACTTGATAAACCTAAACAAGCCGCACAGTCTACTACTTATGTTATCATGAGGGGATGCATGGGCTTCAGTGTTTTCAAGCACACAGTTGCTGCCTGACTAAATGAATGATTTCCACTGAGGGGTGGAGCCTTTATTTCTTCCTCCTCTTGCCTAAATAATTTTATGTAGTTGTGTGGTGAATAGTTTTGATTGTCCTCTGCATCTGCAGCTCTCCAAATCAGGGAACCATGTCTTTACAATGAAGACACTAAAGAGGAGGCGGATTTGTGACGTGTGTAAGCAGAACATTGACACCCCTGCGGCTTTCTGCAAGGGTGAGTCCACATCTTAGGACGGTAGCAGATCTAGATGCACATCTGACCAACTCACTGACTTCCAGAGCAAATTATTGCTTCTTTTTGTTTACAGAGTGCAAAGTTACAGTTCACAAGATGTGTGAAGCAAAGGTGAGCTATACATTTTCTACATAAATTCACCACAGAGCTGCATACCTTACCTCCTTGCCTGAGCAAATTGTGCACCTTTGTCAAAGGTTTTTGGGTACCAATGTTAATGCGATGTTAGTCTTAAGCGGAGTAAGCCATGTGCACTGACCTAGATGTCTGGTTAAAGAAGGCCTGCCTCCAGAACTGCACTCATCCATGTAGTAACATGAATAAGAGGGAGACTTCTCAAGCACCTGGAAAGTCTCTCTCTCTCTTTTTCTTTGAGTGACTCTTAATACAGTTTGTGGCTTTAGAGGTTATGACTGTATATACAATACATCATCACTCATTAGTACTGTGAAAATAGCTTTGAGGATGATCAATTGGGGGCAGGAGGGAGCTGTGAGCCATCAGCGGTCTGTATGCACAGTGAGGGATCAGGGGACGAGAAAAGACAAGAAGCAGCTTCGCTCAGGCAGTAATGCACTTTGCAAATAAATGCCGTCTGTGCGTCCGTCTGCAGATAAGTTGCTATCTGTTGTAAGAAAGCCAATTACAGTGAGCAAACAGGCGATTCTGAACTGCAAAATTGGAAGGTCCTTGTTTGCAAAAAAAGTCACTTTCTAGTGCTTTCTGAACGAAAGCAATCACAAGGCTCAGTGAAGTCAGTGCTCACAGCTTCAAACCACATGCTCCGTCGTAGGGCAATCTGCATTTGTCTGTTCATAATTAGAAAGGAAATAACCTGGTAAACACTTTAAATCACTGTTTTGTCTGATTAAGCTCAAATTAATTTCATCATAGCAGCACACATTCATTAAAAAGCTAGTTACAGATTTTGAGTGAGGTGTCCATACTTTTTCTTGTATACCCCCCCCCCAGAGTGGACTGTTTCAATTGAACATGTTTTCACTGTGTGAGAGAAGCACTCTCTTCATCTGCAGTTTATGTTAAGCCATTGGCAGTAACGGCTTCTACTCTCATGTGACCCCACTCACATCAGCTCAGTGTCACACACCACTGAGAGAGTTCATGACCTTGCTGGAGTGGGACTGTTTTGTGTCACTCACTGTCCAGCAGCACAAGTTGTATATACGCACTCAAAAGCAGCACACTCGCTCTCTCAGAGGCACACGAAAGGACCTGTCATATTTATTTCTCTGCTCTTCAGTTCAGGAAGGTATCTCCACCTCCGTGCCCCCCCACCCCCACCCCCACCCCCCTCAGCGCGTATCCACATAC